>OV656866.1:42829275-43072712 GCA_927399465.1 Sarcophaga caerulescens
TCTTAAATGGATTCCGGGACATAGGGATATCGTTTAAAATTGCAAAATCCAAAGCTGATACGAAGCTCGCAATTTCCAACATGTTAGAGAGTACTTCGATTGTCTCACATAATTTGAATATTATCCGCTCATTCTACAGGGAAGCACAATCTCGTTGGCAGCAAGAGGGTATGTGCAATATTGCTAGACTCTGTTGGACACGTATGTATAAGAACAGGACCAATTCACTTCTGTGATTATATCTGTTGGCCATCCAACGCACAATAGCAATTCTTACGGGACACTCTGCTTTTGGTACACACGTTAAAAGACTCGTCATTCATCCGAAGACTGGAATAGTTCAACCCACTAATGGATCATGAGACGGGGGCTTTCCTCACACTGGGTAATACAATGAGCCATATGGGACACCGAGTGAAGTTGCCTATAAACGCCACGCTAACCCATTACCTAACCTAGCCTAATGAAGATATGATCCTATTAAATATGTGATAAAATATTCCTTAAATGACCGCCACGGCTTTAACCACACGTTATTACTTCCTTTTCTTAAAATTTTTCCTCGACTTTTTCACAGAGTTGTGGCTAAAACTCATTGACGACGCATTGGATCTCGAATTTGAGAGAAACACGAGATTCCACAAGAACAAAGTCGCGCGGCGTTACATTGCATGTTTTTGGTGGCCAGTAGACATAAGAAATTCTTGACATAAGTTTCTGCAATAAACGGACTGTTGCACATGCAGTTTGGCAAGTGGCGTCGACGTATTAAAATCAGTGGCGGGACCTACAGTTTAAATTCTACTCCGACCGACAGATTTTTGAATCATTGCGATTTTACTATTTACTCTTAGAAGTTTTTTTGCTAGAAATCTGCTGAGAGAAAGTCGTCGAAGAAGCATTTTTTTCATATTTTATTTTGTTGGAGATGTCTGATCTGGAATTTGAACCGAGTCCTCATCTCTAATAAGCCAACACACTATCTACTAGACTACGTTGACTTTTTATTCGTTCTGCATATAATGCTTCTTCGAATGTTCAATGAAAGATGCCAAATTGATGTTGAAGGGTTTTGGGCGACACTTTCGCTCACCGATCGATATGAAATTGATACGGAAATATAGGAATTTAGGAATTTTACATAACACACCCAAATTCTTCAATTTCTTTAATTACTCTTCCAATGGTTGACGCGTAATGAGCACTTTAAGGACTGAAAATTCTTCTTTGCAAGCGATTTCAACATAACTTTCCAAATTTTTGTAATAAGTTTTGCACAATTATAACGTGTTGTTGTTTCTTAAAGCGCTTAATTTCTTAAAATTGTTATTTGGCTACAGCCATTTAAAAAGTGTACTCTTGCTCTTATGTACAGCAGATCAGCTTATCTATCTCGGTATCTATTAACCAAACCCAGTGAATTAGTCCGAGAACACAAATTCTTACGTTTAGCGGCAGTGTTTTGTTGTATGTATAGAAATATAATAAAATACCCCCAATGAACAGACTGTTTGTGGTCATAGGAAGAATCGTTAGAGCGGCTTCTTCTTAGCAGATTTCTGGCAAAAACTCTGAAGGTAAATGAAAAGTTTCTCAAAAATTTGTCGTTCGGAGTTGACTTTTTAAAGTAAGTCCCGCCACTCATATATAAAATTAATACACACAACATGGGTCGTAATTCTACCTGAAGGGTTATGTTATGTTATGTATGAGAAAGAAGTCGCCGTAGTCTAGTAGGTAGTGTGTTGGCTTATTAGACGTAAGGTCACGGTTCAAACCCCAGGTCAAACATCAAAATGAAAACATGAAAAAATATTTCTTCGGCGACTTGCTCTCAGCAGATTTCTGGTAAAAACTCTCTGAGAGTAAATCAAATTGCCATGAAAAGTTTCTCAAAAGTCTGACGTTCGGAGTCAACTTTAAACTGTAGGTCCCGCCACTCATGTATAAAAATTAATGCACACGACATAAGTGGTGTGAGAAACTAGGTCATAATCCTGACTAAAGGGTTGTAATGACCAATTATGTAGGTAAGTATGTATGCATAAGAAATTTTTTTTTTAAATTTTCAATTCAGGCATTTACAAGCCTGAGGAAAGAAAAGGCAAATTTCGATTATAAAAAGCTGAAACGAAGTGCCTTTATTTAAAAACTTTACATAAAGAGTGTCGGTTGCCAGCAACTTTATAAACAAAGTATGGTAGTTGCATTGGCAAACTGCTAAATAAAAAATAAACATGATTAATGGCATTTTGTATTTTCGGTCATTACTTCTATCAAGCAAACAACAGTTCAGTACAGTTCAGTGCAACTCCACTCAAGTTAAATCGTTTCATTTGAGTTTAGCTGACCAAAAACTAACGAAAACAAATAAACTTTTATTTCCAAATCGTTTTTTTATATCGTTTTATCATGTTTTGTGTTACAGAATTTTTCTTTTGTTTGGCATTCTATGAATTGACAGAAAATTTTCAAACTCATTTGTAATTTGTGATTGTCTGTGTCTATACAAACAACATAGTTTTTACATTAATTTCAGATCGCTGTTGTCTTTTGAACCTGACCATTATTTTCGAGCAACAACAAGATGTTTAAATCATTTAAATGTATGTATTCTATTTCAACTTTTCTTTTTCACAATCAATTCAATTCCTTTCTCCCTAAGTACTTTCTTCATATGGTATAGAGGGAGAGTGTTAGAATGTCATTACAGCCCGCTTTAGTTTCGTTTTGAGTTTAGTATTGCTGTAGTCACTACCGTAATGACGTGCATGTTTTTAGTTTTTGTTTTAAAAATTTTTTTCTTTTTTTTTTTTTATCATTTTACCGGTGTTTGTAATCATTAGCCAACATTTTACAACAAAAAAAGTACAAGAGAAATGATGTGCTTTATCAAAAACCGTTATACAGAGTGAAAAAAGTAAAGGTATCTAACATTTTTACAGTTAAACAAAGTTTTCTCATCAATTATTTAAAAGTCACATTTAACATTATGCTACTTTTGTGGCATCCACTATTCTATAGATATGATATGATACACATGCCTTCCAACTACATTTTAATGTGCATGGAAAAAATAAAAAGCAAAACAAACTAGGTAGACGACAGACACTGGAAGTCAATGAACGTTGAGAAAAATAAAAAAAAAACCAAAAAAAAAAAATTCAAAATGAATGGAAATTGTAACTTACAGTGGGTAACATAATTAAAAGGACTTTTAAATGTTAATGCACCAGCAGATCAAAAAAATGGTCATAGAGGAGGCGTGAGGACAGTATGAGAACACGATTTCAAGACTAAGAATAAAAAAAGCTTCAGGGTTTGATAAATGGAAGTTGTCCTGACCAGATCTACAGTGAGCGCCAAAAGAAACTGTACATTAAAAAAAATTATACATTAATAAATTACCGTTGTTTTTATTTTAAAATTGTCTCATTGCCAGTTTTTAAAATTGAAACAATAAAAATTTCAAAAATATTGTCAAATTTTTTCGAGCACTCTCCTTAAGTGGTAAAAGTTGACTTTGGTGTTTGTTAAAATTGTATCCACAGTGTACAGTTTCTAGTTCTAACACGATGTTCATTATGTTGTATCGTAACCTGATGTATCGAGTGGTTTATACATCGCTCTACGAGTATAACTTCCCTTGAACAGATATATACTGTGATATATGCATGAGTCAAAAAACGATGGTGGGAAGAGAGAGACAGTGTTCGTTCTTAGAGTGAAACTCTCGAATATATTTCAAGAGGAAGCTTACGCTGTCAACATGGGCAGGAAACACAGAGAATGGAACATTAGAGTACTATCTTGGCAAACTAAATCAGCTGCGGAGGATAAAGTCGGAGGGCAATAGCTTTGGTGGATAGCAGGACATGTGGGAATTTAGGGCAATAATCAATAAGGTGGATGAGTTTGGTAGTAAATAACATCGGTTTTGCTGATGATGCCAAAACTTAACTTTGGAGCGGGAATAAGAATTTGAAAGTGTATACTTCTGTATTGTCCTGGCCCGATCATAAATCGAATAAACCGTCTCTCGAAGAAGAGAACATTTATATGGAAACTACAAAGACTTGTTTTACAGGCACGTGAATAAGTCATCATCTGAGTGACTGCTATATTTAATAAATCAGCATAATTGATCATTACAACCCTTTAGTCACAATAACGAACTAGCTTCTCACACCACCCACGTTGTGTGTGATAATTTTATACATAAGTGGCGGCAGCTGCGAACAACAGATTTTTGAGAAGCCGTTCATGGCTATTTTATTTACTCTCAGAGTTTTTGCCAGAAGACTCTAAACTGTATGTATTAAAAAATGAACGCACACGAGATAAGTGGTGTGAGAAGCTAGCTCCTAACTGAAGGGTTGTAATAACCAATTATGTATGTAGGTATGTGTACGGAGTTAGAAAATCATGATGAACTTCACTTGGTCGTAGAAACAACTAAAAGAGCGATTTGTAGCAAATCTTGTTGACATCCTTAGTAGTTGTAGTCGATAATGTGTGGTAGCTGATAGTGTGGAAAAAATATTTAATATGGAGAACTGGTAGTAGAAGGACACATTTTTCTGGTTGCTATGAACACCGGGCACCGGTTTCTCTTCCATGATATATACAAGTGCGGGTTGCTATGTGAAACGTTATCGAATACCTTACAACTTCTCTGCTGAGATAATATTAAGTCTCGAGAGGTCTATTGTACTAATATACAAATATGTTTATACGTTGGGGGAAGTTAGTGATCGCTATAAGTTAAATTTTTCGAATTGTTTATGCCTTCAAGTTTCCATTACGTGCTGCCAGAAGGTATTTCTTCCACATTTGTATTATTTCTCCACTTTATTTCAATAATTCAAATCCTTCTAGCTAACTGGTCTATCGTGCCAACAATTAGTATTATATCGAAGCTTCTATTTGTATAAAACACGATACCTTCTGCAATATAATACTGAAGAGTAGCTCTTCTTCTCTTCTGAATAAATACACGTTTATTGATGCAATTCGTTTACATGATAAAATTAATTCGTAAGTCTAATATCCTGTTTTTCATTTACTTTAAATGGTGTTTAGATAAATTTATTGTTTATCTTTAATTATCAGTTGTTTGCGTAGTACAGTAGGTAGTGATTCAAACCTCAGGTCAGATATCTCGAACAAAATGAAATATGAAAAATATTTCTTCAAGGACTTCCTCTCAACAGATTTCTGTAAAAAACTCTGAGAGTAAATAAAATAGCCATGAAAAGTTTCTCAAAAAATTTGTCGTTCGGACTCGGCTTTAAACTGTGGATGCCGCCACTTATGGATAAAATTAACACGTAAACGACATAAGTGGTGTAAGTAAATAGGTCGTAATCCTGACTGAAGGGTTGTAATGCATAATTGAGGAAGTAAGTAAGTTATTTCTAATTGCTTTAATCCACATTAAACAACAATTTTAAAAAAATAAACTCAACAAACCACCTAGACAATCAAAAGTTTTGGAATCGAATTCAGTCTAATTCAAAACATTTTAGATTTCACTTGTATTATGGAGAACTGCTTGTGCAGAAGTTTGAATTACTTGAGGCGAATTGTGTGGTATATGTTCGCTTAATGCTACTCCCAGTTTAATTATATCAGGTAAGATGAAATTCATGTTAGGAATATCGAATTATAGAAGTTTCACTGTATTTAAATAAAAAAATGACAAATCGATCATGAATATAGCCAAACATACATGAATAATTGGTCACTATAACCCTTCAGTACGACCTAACTTCTCACACCACTGATATTGTGTGTGTTAATTTTATACATGACGGGCGGGACCTCCGAACGACAGATTTTTGACAGATTTTTTTTTTCATTGCAAAAAACTCCCATTTTTTCCAGAAATCTGCTGAGAGAAATTCGCCGAAGAAACGCCGAAGTTATATTTCGTTTGGTTGGAGATGTCTAACTTGGGCATTGAACTGAGACCTCATGTCTAATAAGCCAACACACTATGTACTAGATTACGAGGAATACAGTCATACTTCTCTTTAAAACGAATGCAACCAAAAAATGTTTAAAAATTTAATTTTCCTTTGGATTGGTTAAAAAACAATTTCTTACTTTTAATAATTAAAATATCGTCCTACTTTTCTTTTCATCCACACAGAGAGAGAGAGGGAGCTAGCGAGAGTAATTTATAAAAAATAGATAAGAAATATATTTAATTTAACTGAATACATATGCATCCAACACTTCATTCATTTTCCAGAAAAATAAATTTATTTAAGCACACTCATGCTCGTACACACACACTCACACACACAAATTCACCAAAAGTTTCTAGCACACAAATGACATCATATACCATAAAAAATTGCTTGTAATTCAAAGTTTAAACAGGTTGTTACGTGTCCACATTTTTAGGTTATTTATACACACCATAAAACATTCCCCACCAAAAAAAAAAATGTACATTCGCTGTACTTTAATGTCTTTTACTGCTTTATCACCACGCTCTCTGTATACCATAAGTTAAGAGGAAGCTTTTAGTCACCCACTCTCTCTCTTATTCTCTCTCTTATGCTGTAGCCTCACATGGTTACCATTAAGGAAGGATATTGTTTATACATTATGTGCTGAGGGAGAATGGACGTGTTTTTGTTGTTTTTGAAAACATTTTTTTACATAATGTGAGTAATAATGTGTGTAATTTAAACTACCGTTAAAAAACAGATGGATCATTTGTATTTTTTTTCTGTTGTTGTTGTTGTTTTATTTCCCAAAATTTGGTTTACTTTTGTTTTTGCTTTTAAAGTTATTTTTCCTTAATATTCGGAAAGAAGATAAGAATGACATCAGGAGATATTTCTGGGAAAAACATAACTTTTGCAGTCACTAAAAAAAACAATTATTGCTATAACGGTACAACTTGAATTTTAAGGTTAGTTGTGACTAAGGAACTTTATAAGGATATTATTAAAAATATTGCTGCTGCTATTTATTGATAGTAAAGTTAGTAGAGATATTTAAAAATCTTTTTAGTAAATAAAGTGTTTAAAATAAGTCTTACATTAGCTTAAATTAACAGTCGCTTTCTTGGGTATCGTTGTAACACCGATAGTACCTATTCCATCATACAAGTATAATGCTTTGATAACGTCTCAGATACCCTATATGGCTCTATAAAGTTTAAGATTTTGTCCAAATTGCATTTAGGATGAACTCGTTTTGCCAACAAACTTTGCCTTAGGTTTACAAATGCCAGGCATGACTGAAAATATTGTTACGAAAATGAAAAATCAGGATACTGGTGTTTTGCTTTTACATCGTTTAACATTAAAATCATAAACACAAGCTACAAAAACAAAACAATGCAGTAAACAAACCTGTTTACAAATTATCTTACTGCTTAATGTAACAACAAACACCAGCATAAAAAAGGGAAACAAGTAAACAAAAATATACCAACAACACTACAATAATAAACGTAAACAACGATGTTTACATTGTTGTTGTTTAGAGATTTCGAGAAAGACGAAGTCATGAACGTTCGCCCTCAAGAACATATATCAGACAGGCTACTGAGTTAGTGAAGTTCAGTCAGTCTTGTTTGAAGACGCGGTGCGTTTAAAGAGAGTAATTGTGATTTGAAGATCTCCGTTACAAAGATCTGTCGAATAATTGTCCAGCAATTGTTATTGCTTATGCAAAGGGTATAAACAGTGGAATATATATTACAAAAATCTGTCGAATAATTGCCCAGTAATTGTTATTGTTTATGCAAAGAGTATAAACAGAGGAATATCAAAGAAAAGCAATTGGTGTTGTTTACATCAAGTTGTGAACAGTGGCACACAGAATTGTGCGAATAATAAAGAATTTTAATTAAAAATAAACACAAATTTATATACATAATTGGTCATTACAACCCTCCAGTCAGGATTACGACCTAGCTTCTTACACCACTTATGTTGTGTGCGTTAATTTCATACATGAGTGGCGGGACCTACAGTTTAAAGTCGACTCCGAACGACAGATTTTTGAGAAGCTCTTCATGGCAATTTTATTACTCTCAGAGTTTTTGCCAGAAATCTGCTGGGAGGCAGTCGCCGAAGAAATATTTTTTTTTCATATTTCGTTTTGATGCCTGACCTGGGATACGAACCCGGGCTTTACGTCTAATAAGCCAACACACTACCTACTAGACTACGACGACTACACTAGACTACGGCGACTACAAACAAACACACAAATTTATTTTTATTTATTTGCAATCTACGAGCTCATATTTTAAACGTTTTTAAAAGGTGAAAACGTAAAAATATATCCTGTGGTTCTTCTTTATTCTCATTACTGCAGAAGCTGTACGTTGTCACGTATCGTTAGACTCCGAACGCCTGAATTTGACTATAATGGCTGTAAGGTTCTCAAGATGGTCTCGGTTAAAAGTTTAAAACTAATTTATTCTACTTATATCCATATTGGATTCTTTGCAAGTAGATTAATTATAAAATGTTTCTTTAGCACATGGGTGAAATTTGGGTGAGACTATTTGTTAGATTGTAGTCTACAGAGGAATGTTAACTTCACGTATGAATTGATTTTCTTCTTACCTATAATATCAGTGCGTTCAATATACCATCGAATTTATCGCCTTATCTTCCAGAGACACTCGGCGTTTAAAAAAAAAAAGTCATAGAGGTGTTACACCAAAGCAAGCTGCCAAACCACGCCCAGAAGAATATTATTATTTTGATTGCAGAGTCCTACAGCTAATAATCAAACCAACTGAGGAGAGAAAAGCAGCTATAAGCATAGCGAAATATTAACGGCAGAACTACTGCTGCGAACACACTTCCCAACTAGCTGGTAAACTTTGCTAATGAGAACAGAGATCGTACCAGAACCCGAGAGAAAAAAAGTCTGAAAACGGAAGGAATTTTCTCACTCTACTACTAAGGGTAGGGTTGCCAGATTCGGATTCGCAAAAAGCTGGACATTGGGTTTTAAAAAGCTGGACAAAACAAAAAAAGCTGGACATAAAAAAATACTGAGAAAATGTGCATTTTGGTTTTGTGTAAATAATTTTTATTAAAATATCCATTGTTATTATTGAAGTCGCCGTAGTCTAGTAGGTGGTGTGTTGGCTTATTAGACGTAAAGTCAGGGTTCGAGTCCCAGGCAAGACATCAAAACAAAATACAAAAAATATTTCTTCGGCGATTTCCTCTCAGCAGATTTCTGGCAAAAACTCTGAGAGTAAATAAAATTGCCATGAAAAGTTTCTCAAAAAAATCTGTCGTTCGAAGTCGACTTTAAACCGTAGGTCCCGCTACTTATGTATAAAATTAACACACACAACTTAAGTGGTGTGAGAAACTAGGTCAATAATCCTGACTCCATAAATAAATTCATTGCAGTCTTTAAAATTTATTTAACTAAACTTAAATTTTCTAGAAAAGGGAAATCATAACTTAGTTCTATAACAAATGTACAGTCAGTGTTGGCTAACATGATATGAGGAAGACGACATGAAAATTATTGCCCAAGTTATTGCAGTGTACTAAAAAAATTTCTATTTAGCTGGACAAACTAAATTTTAGCTTGAAACTGGACAAGCATCAAAAAAGCTGGACAATCCAGCCAAGTCCAGCCAGGCTGGCAACCCTAACTAAGGGACATAAGGAAACTATTACCATAAATATATGCCGCATTATAATCAGGATAAACGGTTGCAAGGGTGTGCAAAAGGCCTGATGAAACAAAAGTCTTTTAGTCTCACATCGCTGCATCAGTTGTGGAGAATGTGGATGTTACAAAAAAGCATTGTGAATAGGAAAAGTATACACCCGATGATATCTCAATAGATGACAGAGGTTCTATACTCACGATTTGTGGATCATTGCATAGTACAATTTAAGGGAGGAAGGGGACACCTGAGAAAAGACCTGAAATAATAACTCGGATTATAGATTGTGCATGACGTAATGATATGCGGAAGACTTGCAAGAAAATCTTTTGGATTCAACTTAAGACTAATGCATCGAATGAATCGAATGAAATTGTGAATTTAAAAACAGCTCAGGTATAGTTGGATAAAGTACAGAGAGTAGCATAAGTATCATGAACTTATAGCAGCGCTAGAGGCTCTGTTCAAGCCCATTGCTTGTGGTAGTGAAGGCCAAAATTTGACTGAGTATGGCTAGAACAATGAAAGGCAGGTTTAATACGGATTTCATTGGGATGTAACGTAACATGATAGATCGACTGGTTTATGCATCCCTATCTAACTGCCCCTTTGGCAGCAATGTACAGTGGTATACGCTTAGAAAAAAGTGCGAGTAGAGAGGGAGTGTTCGCTCTTAGAGTGAAATATATACATATATCAAGAGGAAGCTTACGCTATCAGCATAGGCAGGAAGCACAGAGAACAGTACTACCTTGGCAAGCTGAATCAGCTGCGAATGGTAAAGGCGTTGGGCAACCCTTTGCTAGATAACAGGTCATGTGAAAATTTAGGGCAATAACCAATACGAGGAATGAGTTTTTTGATAAGAATGAGAGAATGAGAATTTTACTTTAAAGTGGGAAGAATAATTCAGAAATGTATACTCTGGGAAAGGGAACACCCTTTTCAAGCCAAAAAAATTTAAGACAATCTGAACAATCCAGTCTTGCCACAGATTATGCAAAAACAACCTGACGATCCTTAATCTGCACGAGATTAGTAGACAACACGAATATCTTTTCAGAATAGGAATTACTTCACGCCCAATAGTGTGCAGCGTAGTGTGAAGAAATCAAATTTAATGCAGAATTTTAGATCTGGAATTTAAAACAAATCTATTAAATAAAATACTATATAAGCAAATAATAGAAGAAATATTGTCTTTCCTCTATTATTTCATTAAGAGTAAATATGTCTACAAGCAAAACAAAAAAAATGAGGAAAAACTTTTGCAAAGTTTTGTGCAAATTCTGTCAAATATTGATTTTTATTTTCAATCTCCGTAATTTTGCCAAATAAACGCAACTGATTGAGTTGACAGAACTTGTAAATAAAAGTTTACAAAACACAATTGTCACAACAATTGAACAAATTGACACTAAATACAGTGTGACATTTTTAAATAGGACACATTTACTGCAAACAATTTCATTCTCTTTTTTCTTTTAAATCATGGTTGACATAAATAAATAAAATAATGTTTCACTTAAAAATTCAATGAAAATGTTATTGAATTGGAAATTTGTACGGACATGTGTCACCATAAAATTTTCCAACGGAAAAAAGGTACATTTGAGAAAAAAAAGAAAATCCATTTGAAGTAAATTTAATTTGAAAATAAACAACAACAACAAATACTGTATTATTATCTAAATTAAATTCTAACTTACGTAAGGATTTTTATTTGAGCTCACAATTTTTACTGCAAAAATAATAAAAAAAATTAAAAAAAAAATGTGTCCCAAATCACTAAGTTCTCTCTCTCTAGAAAGAATATTTTGGAATCAAACCAATGCCTTTAGCTAACAAATTGAAAATAAATATAAAATCTTCTGGAAAATAAGCAACTATAATTGCGTCTTCTATCAGAGACTTTCGAACCCTTCTTGTCGAAGCTAAATCTGTCGAATTACTTGTCATCTATTCTGTTTTCCAAATCAATCCTGGTCGAAAATAGCATTCAACAACACATGGAAATAATAGCATTGTTCAATCAAAATTAGTGTTCTGTTCGGGTAACGTACCTCACACATATAATTTGGTCATTACAACCTTTCAGTCAAAGGAGTACAACCTTGCTTCTCACACCACTTATGTTGTGTGTGTTTATTTTATACATACATAAGTGGCGGAGTCGACTCCGAACGTCAGATTTCTGTGAAAGTTTTCATGGCAATTTTATTTTATTCTCAGAGTTTTTTTTTGCAGAAATCTATTGAGAGGAAGTTCGCCGAAGAAATATTTTTTCAATATTCGTTTTGTTGGAGCTGTCTGAGATTTGAAACGTGGCCTCATGTCTGAAAAGCCAACAAATTGCTGCCTAGACTACGGCGACTTTTAACATACCAAACACATCCACTATTTTACGATTGCTATAGATATGCTAACGAAAGGACTATTCATGATGTGATGGATATATACGAGTGCATACATACAGTCACAAAAAAAAAGTCTACACACAATTGTGTATGTAGACTTTTATCAAGCAAATGCTTTTGATTTTTTCTAATAATTTCTAGGTTCTATTTTTTACATATATTAGGTTTTTTCTTAATGAGATTCTTAATTGTGACTGCCTTAAAGAAAAAAATCGCCGGTAAAAGATTTTACATACAGCGGTTATGTAGACTTTTTTTCTTGACTTTACATACATACATAGTTCCTCATTACAACCCTTCAGTTAGGATACGACCTAGTTTCTCACACCACTTATGTTGTGTTTGTTAATTTTATTCGTTAGTGGCAAGACCTACAGTTTAAAGTCGATACCGAACGACAGATCTTATGATCTAGTTTAGTAAACGATCGGCCAATATCCGTGCGTTAACGGAATGTAACATCTGCCGAAAACATCGATATTTCAGACATTCAATCCAGCTATCGTTCATAAGGACTCTGCACTTTGGAGACCACAACTTTGGTTCTGCAGTTGTACAAAAATTCAATTGGCAACGGTCGACAATTTTCGTTGAAACATTATTTTCATCGAAGATAGACTGTCTTTGGATGAATGGGTAAGTGAACAAACAATTTACCTGTTTGAGAGGGTTTTTTGTTTGATGTGGATTTTATTCTAATTTTTACGACGTTGACATTTGATAATGACTACGTTGTTGGAGTTCTATCTGTCAAATTTATTGACATTTATAGAATCTGATTTGACAAATCACCATTGACGACCAAAGACAACATCGGGTGTTCGCGTAATGGACTTTGCGCAGTTGGCAGCTGATCTTAGGTTTGGTTGGGTTAGCGGGTAGCTTTCCGTTCACAGGCAAGTTCAATTGGTGGCCCATATAGGACATCGTATCATTTAGTGTGAGATAAGGCCCCTTGTTATGGTCCGTCAGTGATGGGTTTGAATCACCCCGAGCGTCGGATGAAACCGGTCAGTTTCCTTAGTGGCACGTTCGCCACTATGCCCAGAGTTTCACACGTTCAAAACCAAAAACCGATGACATCTGTTCTAAAGTACAGGGCATTCGCATATAAGGTGTTGTACCGATTCCGTTTCCTCCACATAATGACATTTTCTGCAGTAATTCCGGCGGGGGCAGACCACGATTATCAGCGAAACTACTAATAGCGCAGTGTCCCGTTAGGATTCTTGTTGGAATGAGAACCACTGTTCCCTGGTTTTCCCGCTGTCCAATGCCGGACACAGTTTTTTGAAATTCAGTAACCAGGTTTGTTGCGCCACTCACAGTTTGTTGAATTCCATGCCGCTTTTTCCAAATTGGAAATATATTCGTCTAGAGGCGCATACATCCCCTCTATCGTCTTCTCCTCAGACATATTCGAAAGGGATCATGCCAATTCATCTGCCTCTTTGTTTCCCTCTATGCCGCAGTGGCCCGAAATCCAATAAAGGCGCAGTTTCTGACGCCTTTAATTTGACAAATGACCTTCATTTTCATTGACAAATCATCTCTAACGATGAGGCCTATGAGGATGTGAATGGGTGAAATGGTGAATTTGGGACGATACCAAATCACATGAGCTCCAAGAGCGTCCAATGCATTCAGAAAAAATCACTGTTTGGTGTGGATTTTGAACTGTCGGCTTTATTGGTCTATATGTATTTCTTAAAGAACGAAATGGGGATGGGCATTAAAAACAAACATCGTGATTTTTCTCGATGCAGTGACTATTTTGCCTGTCACTTTTTAGACACAAACGAAACGCGGAAATAATAAAAAAGAAAGCATTACCAACTAAAGCATTACCTAACTAAATACTTAACTTTTGCTTGTGTTCCTTACGCCAACATTCCTAAGTTATTTTTTTTAAATAAAGAAAATAATTTTATGTTGATTGCTCTATTTTGGCAATACACTGATTAATTTTAAACTCTATTTAATGAAATAAAACTTATTTTCAGGAACATTTACTATGTCAACAATTTAGAAATAATTTACCAGCCAAAAACTAAATTTATTTTAAACTCTTGCCATTCATCTTTCCAACAAATGTTTCAAAACTCATACTGCAAGCACAAAATAATTTGTTACAGTCAAATGGTAGAGTAAAATCAAATGAAAAAATAAAACAAAATAAAAAAAGAAATCAAAACTAAGCCACAATAATTATAGCATGTGCATCGGCCACAATTTTCTGTTTTTTTTTTTTTTTGCTAAGAATACAGAAATACAGTACAACCCTGAAGTATTTGTTGATTTTTTATATAATTTTTGTTGTTGTTGTATATGTATTATATTAACCAACAATAAAATGCTAGAACTTGAGAAAAAAACCCAAATGTTTCTAAAATTTTCCAAAGAGAGTTCTAGGAAACAAAACTACTACTCTGACTTGAAGAGTGCCGAAAGCACAATTCACTCAAGCAATTTACTTAAGTAACAAATTTAAATATTTGCAATTTATCTTGCCAAGAAGAAGAAAAAATCCAAAAAAAATCCAAACTCTCAAACACATGCTCATAAATACACATCAAAAGACCTTGAAAAATGAAAGGAAAACGTTGAGAAACTTATATGTGGCTTAATAAACATTTGGGAACAACTGGGACAATAACTAGTTGGTTGGTTGTAGTGGTAGTAATATTTTTACTTCAACATACTAACATACAAGCCTCAAACAATGGCAAACAAATTGCCAATTGTGTTGCGAGAGAAAGAACCAAAAAAAAAAAAAAACAGAAAACCGAAAGCAAAGAAAGCAAAACCACTGTATGTCTGATGTCTAAGTATAGACATTCGGATTTAGACTTGTGAGAAGGCAAACAGAGTAAAAAATAAATCATGATAAAGGTTTAAGGTTTGGGGCCAAGTTATATGAGTAGGATGCCATATTTTTTTAAAATAAAGTACTCAACATCAATTAATCTTGAAACTAAAAGGTAGTTATAATCCACTGGTATACTACATACATCAACAAGCTACATCCCTAATTAACTGACAGCACTCAGCCTAAATTTGGGTATTTTTTAGTTTCATGCGAAGATCCATTGTAACATACATACATACATAATTGGTCATTACATTTACCTTCAGTCAGGATTATGACGTAGTTTCTCACACCACTTATTATGTGTGTGTTAATTTTATACATAAGAGGCGGGACCTGCAGTTTAAAGTCGACTTCAAACGACAGATTTTTTCTGACTTTAACTTGTCATGGCAATTTTATTTTACTCTCTGCGTTTTTGCTGAGAAAAGAAATCTGCTGAGAGGAAGTCACCAAAAGAAATATTTTTTCATATTTCGTTGAAATCATGCCTAATAAGCCGGCGACTATTGTAACACTGTGAAGAAAACTCTTCAAAAATGAAAAAAATTAGTTTAATAAATAAAATAGAATCATATATTGACAGAGGAGGGAAGAGAGTATAGAAAGGAAATTAAAAGTGAATAAAGAAAAGATAAAAAAAAACAGAAAAGATTGATAATAACCCAAGCATTGTGTACAAGATCGCACAACGCTCCACGAAATCTATTAGATCCTCAACCCTACAGTTCTTTTGATCAGTCGGTCGGTCTGTCTAGTTATTTCTGGCCAATGACGATGACAGAAAATATGATACACTAGCAAAGCACATAACCTACAGAAACCAGAGATATTTCAGACTTATCCATTGATACTGTATCTAAAAGGACCATAGCGCTCTCATTTTTGGAGTTAGCTTTGGCCCTAAGGTGCTTGCACCACTACCATTCGGCCTACATTTCCTTAAACCATTGATTTTGATTTTTCAGGTTCATCTGCAACTTTGGTGCCAGTAACGCTACAATAACCAGGAAATTATATTTTTCAAGCGACCTCCTCTCAACAGATTTCTGGCAAAAACTCGGATAACAAATAAAAATTGCCATGAAAAGTTTCTCAAAAATCTGTCATTCGGAGTCGATTTTAAACTGTAGATCCCGCCACTCTTGTATAAAATTAACACACACGACATAAGTGGTATGAGAAACTAGGTTGTAACACTGACTGAAGGGTGGTAATGACCAATTATGTACATTTGTACATAATTGTAGTTAGTTAGTAGTAGTAGTAGTGTAGTTAGTTTTCAAGTTTAATCACCAGATAAAAACGCCAGGTTTTAAACTAGAATTAAATATTTTCAGCTTTTGCTTGTTGTCAACAGCAACCAAAATCTGTGTACTCCTCCTCCAAAAAAGGCGTAATGGTGATGTACTTGGATAACTCGTCATATTTATTGCCAAAATAGAGGAATTTATCTCTGTCCTCACATTGTCTCTGTTTCGACACAGTGTGTGTGGAGTTGGTTGGTGGTATGCTAAGCCTTGCTAGCATTTATTCTCAGTCTAATTACACACCTTTTCTCATAAAAAGTGCTGAGTGTGTTCTGAATTTCACCAATGCTGTGCAAGACAATTCGAAATTTTTATTCAATGTCTGACGCAGCTACGAAATCCATGTTACATTCGACAGTCTAATTTTTGGCTGCTTTTTTCAAAAATTCCTGCCTTATGACAACAATGGTAGTTTGAATATTGACCTCAAAAACTGCTGGGTGGTCAGCGATAGAAATAATTTTAGATCCACGAATGAGGGGGTCAATGGACAGGACCACTTGGGAAGACATTAGTCAACAAATTTAATTTTCCATTTATTCTACGGTTACGGTTGTTCTGAACTCCTAAAACTTGTGGAAATGCAGTTAATGTTTAGATGATTATATTCAATCCGCAGGAATCGGTATTGCTTTCTACGAGTAGTCAGCATAATGGTAGCTCCTGATTCGGGCACTCTGTCATAGAAGACGAACTTCACAGTTCAACATCAAACATCTGGCGTATTAGTTGTTATTTATTCAATGTTTTTTGTCAAGTCACCATGAATGGACGAAGACAATGACTTGTCTTCCCTGAATAGTTTCTGGAAAAGTTTGTAGACTGACCCTACTTTTTCTTGGCGAAACTCATTTCAATATGAATGGGTGTATGAACAAACAGAATTGTCGAAATCAGGACGATACCAATCCATTTCAAAAAGTCACTGTTTGGTGTGGATTTTTGCGGCCGGCGGCGTCATAAGTCCATATTTCTTTGAGAACTATAATTCGGTGGCTATCAACGTTTTATGTCTGTGGTTTCAGACAGAACGGCGATAAGTGCCACACAGCTCACAACGCAAAGGATATTGTGCACGAGATATTTAAGGAAACGGTCATATCACGTTGACTTGATTTAAATTGGCCACTTAGATTGTACGCCTTAACCCTTTCACACTCTTTCTTGTGGGAGTTTTTCAAATCGCAGCAGCATACAAATAACCTACAAGCAGCAGCGGTCTTCGTAACCAACAGAACCCATGCCTTCGGTCAAAATTAGCCCGATTTAATCACCAGAGTCATTGATATTTTTACATTACAGTTCCATCCATAGAAATTAATATTGTCCCCGATTTAATGTCAAAATTTAACGGTCCCATTAATATGGTACAACCGTTACTCATAACTGTAGCTTTGAAACACTCTTCTTAATGCAAATGGAAAAAAAGAGTTTACAAGTACTTAACTATTAAGAACATTTCCTATGGCCAGATTTTTTCATACCGCATAAAATTCTTAATATTTTCTCTTTTTTCCTTTTATTCTTCTTTACTTCTTTAAGCCAAGTAAATATATCCAGACCGAAGAGAAATTTTCAGCAACATGAAGGCAACAGAAGCATTAGCTCCACAAAAACAAAAAAATTGGAAGTAAGCTGGTCGGTTTTATTTGTTTGTTCAATTATATTTTGTTTGTTTTCCTTTTTCTACGTAGGTGGATTGTAAAGGATTTGAAAATGTAGCGAGCATATGTGCTGGACAGAGAATATGTTTTGCTGTTAAAATCTAAAATCTCTGCTAAGCCTTCTACGCACACATTGCAATTTCTCTATGCCAGCAACAAACCATTAAGAAACAAAGTAAGGTTCATATAAACATTGTAGTTTAGTGGTATATCCTTTTCTCACACATATATACTTATGTCCATATATACATACATGCTATGTATATATTAAAATATACCCTATCTGCCATACACTTAGACAAATGATTGGTTAAATTGTTAGATACATACCCGATAACAATTATATATAAGGTGTATGGCTTCCTATCTACACATACATACATACATATTTATATAGTGTATGTAAGTGTAGATTCTCAGATTAAAATCGTTCACACACAGAGAAGAGAGATTCAACTTAAAGTGAATTGCATTGCACTTCTTCATACAAATCATTCAAGTGTTTATGAGCACATTTTCAATAGCAGAATACGACGTATGGTAAAAGGAAGACAAAGAAAGGAAAGAGAAATGAAAAGGAAAATACCATTGATAGAGTGTTAGTTAGTTGATGGCGGTAAAGCTTTTACAAATAGAAACATTTTTCTTCTTTTCGTTTTTCTCTTTTTGATTTCATTTTATTATTTTGGCACATCGTTTGCAACAGAAGATGCATTAAATTTGTCTGTACATCCATGTAGAAAATCCATTATTTGATGAACTTTTTACCTGAAATGAAAACGATTTTTGTGGGGTTTGTTTACTTTAAGGTAGTGTAACCCTTAAAAGTTTTAGAAGGCTTACTTGGAGTGAAGATAGAGAAATTTTACTCATAAATTAAGAGTAAGAGATTTTTTTCAGTGTAATTGTAATTATTAATTTTCTTGGAATGGTTTCAGAGAAAAATTTTTATTCTTTCAATTCACTTCCAATATACTTCGATTAAAATTAATAAAGGATCTCTAAATGTAATTTCAAAATTTACTTGTCATACCTACATAACATAATTGGTCATTATGTCAGTCAGGATTATGAGTTAATTTCTCACACCTTTTATGTTGTGTGTGTTAATTTTATCCAGAAGCGGTGGCACTTACACTTTACAGTCGACTCCGAACGACAAATGTTTGAGGAACTTTTCATGGTAATTTTTATTTATTATCATAGCTTTTGCCAGATATCTGCTGATAGGAGGCCACCGAAGAACTATTTTTGATATTTGATTTCATCGAGTTGTCTGATATTGGGTTTGAGCTGTGGCTTCACGTCTAATAATCTAACACACTACCTCTAGACTACGAATACTTCAATGTAAAATCAAATGAATTGTTATTTCTTCTGTAAATCCATGATTCAAATATAAAGGGCGCCCTACAGAAAACAGTTCAACGGTGTCAAATTACAACTTCTTGGCGACCAACTGATATCACCATTTCGTCTAATTAAACGGCCATGAAACGTTTGATGCAATAAATCGATTGTGGCATGAGATGTGTTGCAAGTTGCATCATTCTGTTGAAACCAAACATCGTTTATATCCATTCCATGAAGAGTGGGTACAAAAAATCGGTTATCATGCAGCGATTGACCATAATGGTTGCACTGTCCTCACTTTCAATGATTTATGAGTCAATGATGCCTTCGCTTCACAAGCCGCACCAAAGAGGCACTCGTAATGGCTGCATTGGCTTCTGTATGAACACGTGTGAATTTTAGAGCCCCAAATATGGCAATTTTGTTATTAACGTACCCACCAAGATAAAAATGAGTTTCATCCTGATCTTTTTTTTTTGGGAAAACTCAACATTATCGTGCAGTTTCTCGTTGGCCCAATAAATCTCAACGTTGCTCAAGCGTAAATCGATTCATTACGTTCAATGGAGATAATATACTGAATTTTGTGACAGAATAGAGTGACATAAGTACGGCCATATTGGAAATAACCCATGATTCAAATTTAAACCGTCCCACCCTATATAAGAATTCGGTCTTCCCTGCACTCCAAAAAAGACGACACCGGTTTTTGGTTGAGAGAACGTTTGAAGAACTGAATATGCTGGCGAACGAGCCATTAAGGAAACTGGACGGTTTCATCCCGAGCTTAGGGTGGTTCAAATTCACCACTAACGGATCATGAAAAGGTGGTTTACCTTACACCGAATGAAATTCTCTGTGAACGGCAAGCTACCCACTAACATAATCTAATCTTGGTCTTTCGTATTGTAATAAAATAGTGAGATAGACTCACGAAAAACAAGTCGACACACACCATCTTTTTGTCGACTATAAGGCAGCCTTTGATAGCCCCATAAGGGATCGTGTTTTTGCCGCAATGTCTGAGCACGTTATACCTGCGAATCTGATAAGACTATGTAGAATGACGTTGAGCAATTTCTGCAGCTCCGTCAATGTAGGAATGAACCTCTCCGAACCTTTTGATACCGTGCGAGGTTTCAGACAAGGCGATCGTCATGGAGAGTGTTCTGCGAAAGGCGGGAGTGCATAGCAATAGCACTATTTTTCAAACAAGCGTCCAGTTGCTTGCGTACGCTGGCGACATTGACATCATAGGGCGCACCAAGCGAGATGTTACCGCTGCCTTTAGTGCTATTAACCGGGAGTCTACTAAGATGGGTCTGGTAGTAAATGAGAGCAAAACAAAGTTTATGTTATCGACAAGTACCTCTCTACTTGTATTGAATCGCAGATTACGGCTGATAACTATACCTTCGATATTGTCAAGGAATTTATGTATCATGGCTTCGCCGTTGCCAGCAAAAATGGCGTCAGTCTGGAGATCAAGGATCACTCTTGCCAGCAGGTGCCAGAGACCTCTCTTGTACGACAAACTAATACTCCACAAGACGCTCATCCTATCCGTACTTCTTTATGGCGCAGAGGCATGGACGCTATTAAGTACTGATGCAGCAGCCTTGAGAGTATTCGAGAGAAAAGTCTACGTAGGATCTTCGGTCCAGTGCGAGTTGGCGATGATTTTCGCACCCGATCCAACAGTGAACTGTATGAGCTCCTCTACGACATCGACGTTGTGCAGCGTATTAACATCCAGCGGCTGCGCTGGCTCGGCCAAGTCGCTCGAATGGAGGAGAATGCTCTGGCGAGACATGTATTTGATGCGGGGATCTGCGGAAGTCAGCGAAGTGGACGACCTTGTATGCGTTGAAAGGACAAAATCTAGGAAGCCCTGTCATCGATTGGCGTAGTCACGCAAGAAGCAGAGGCGCCTGGAAGGATGTGTTGCGTCAGGCCGGGTTGTTAATTGCCAATTAAGTAAGTAAGTAACAATATAATGAAGGAAGAGACTATAAATCATAGTAAAAAATTTTTTTGGGGAAAAAAATTGTAGCAAAAGTTTCTAAGCAATTTTTAAATGATGTAGTATAGTAGGTCAGTACAAAAAAACAACTAAAGAATATTAAAAGCAATCATGTTAAAAACTTTTTAGCCCACCATGGTACTAATTTGAAATATTTTATTAAAATATTTTTATTTTCATGCAGAAGTGTCCTTGATAATGTAAGACAGATTGAATGCCTTAAAAAGCATTTACATGCTGTAACAAACACAATTTCATAGTTTTTCATGGACCAGCTTTGTGGGTATGAAGGGAACTAAAGCATGCAATCAATTTCAGTAAGTAAGTCAAGTTTAATTCTATTTATTGTGTAAGGGCAGGGAGGTTGAAGGATAAAGTGGCATGAAATTTTTTCCCAATGTGCCATAATAAATACATATTTTTTTAAACAACTTACTTAAATGTATTGTGTTGTACAATTTATAAATGACCTTAATATACCATAAGCAGTGGTACCGAAAGGGGTAAGACTTGTTATTATTAAATTGCATTGCCTTATGAAAATGTCATGCATAAAAGGCCAACCAAATATGGACAATAGTGAAACGTAATAATTTTTTCAAAGAAAATTTTATTATTGTTGTTTTTTTTTTTTTTTCTTAACAAAGGAAAAATTACAATGTGGTCATTTCAAGGCTACACTCGTTTCATTTCGTTTCGATGGGTTTTGTTGTGTTTTTAAAAGCACAAATGCATTGGCATTATTATACTTTTTTTTTTTTGCACCAGCAGGAGTTTCATAATCATCAATGCACAGCACAGTAGTGGCCTTAATAGTAATTGCTGTTACTATTGCTCTTGTTGCAGCCCATGATGCTGTACATGTACATGTGCATGGACAAACGCTAAAGCAACATCAACTGTCTTTAGTGGTTTTAACTTGTCATCAGGCATGTTATTGTCATTTACATTTATCGACTTACTCTGTCATGTCTCTGTTTACGTGTATCTATATACGATATGCTGTGTATATGTGTATGTGTAAGGCATATATAGTAAGTGGGAATAGTAATGGCCATATTAAAGGAATTTTGTTGCTGGTTTTTTTTAGAATGTTCGTTTGGCTAAAACAAAACATTTTTAAAACCCAATACTATGATGACAGCAATCCTAAAATTTGTAATAAATTGAGAACAAGGCCACGTTAAAGTAATCATTACATTTGATTTTAAATGGCTCGAAAGGAAAAAGGCAACAAGGCAGAAACTAAAAACAGTGAACCTCCAACACAACCATAAATAATCAAATGCTGTATGCCATGCAACAATTTGTGGAAAACGTTTTTATTTACGTGCATATGCCACTGTGTTTCAGTTATTTCTATAACTTGCAACACACTCAAACACACACAAATGCCACAAAATGTTGTAAACAATCTTAAGAAGAAGATGGAGAAGAAGCAAATGAAACAAAATGCACAAACAAGTATAACAACAACTACAGCTGCAGCTGCTGTCATCCACAAGCATTTTAACATTATTTCCAGTTTCACTTTGTTTTTCCTTTAATGACTGTTTTTGTTGTTGCTCTTATTTTTTGCTAGTTCTTTTGTTATTGTTGTTGGTTGCTTTTTTCCAAGTAATTTTTATACATTTTTTTCTCTTTGATAAAAATGCTGGGGAAGTACAAAAAAAAAACGCAAAAAAATATATGAAAATCAGTTACAATAAAATAGGTCAGTCATTACACCGAACATCAGAATGTCACTCAGCTCTCAGCTTGTGGAAGGAGAGGTAGGTAGGTAAACAGTCTGTCGCTTTACCAAACAAGCTGTGACAATAGCTATACAGCCTGTATAACATTTGAATTTCATAGCATTTGTCGTCGTGATACAATTTGCATTAAATGTGTGCATGTAGGTTGTCCCTCCTTTTTTTTCCATTTTCTTTTAAGCAAATGACATGGAAAATGCAAATTAAAAACATAAATTTATAAACACACATATGTACATATATATATACTCGTACATACGTATGCACATATCCTGCATAAAATGTTTTACATAAAGAAATGGAAAAATATTAAAAAAATTGAAAAATTGAAACCGAAAAGGGAAAAGGTTTCCTTTAAAAAATATGTTGAAACTTTTATTGTGTGATTCTATACGCACATGTAACCGCAACAGGTTTTTAAATGATTTGAAACATTAGACATTAGGCAACAATTTCATGTTAAAAATATACAGAATGACGGCTTGCAATTAACAGTTTGTGAGTGTACTTAAGCAACAAAAGTGGGTTTTTCAAAAATTAGAAATTTTCATGATGGCAATAATAGATTTTCGAAATTGGAATTTCGTTAGCACCCAGCTACACCAAGCTTAGTATTTTATATTTCTCGTAAAATATATCGAAATTTATAACTGATTAACAGAGTCATTCTAAAAGTCTGCACGCAAAATATGTGCCAGCAATGGTCCCGAAGCAAAGGTTTGGGATTTCGTTTACCTACCGACTTCATTTTCGGGTTTCAGGTTTCAACTGCAATGAATATTAATAAAAAAAAAAGTCAAAACTATTACCAAAGCTCAATGCATTTTGCACTTTCAACGGTTATTGAAATTATTGAGAAATTATTATTGTCGTTGTATAGAAATATCACAGTACAGAGGCCTTACTGCTCGCCTTTTAAAAGGATTCTCTTAAAACATCCTCTAAACTCGCTCTTAAATATCCAAATATTGTTCGGGGTCAACAACGTTAATACACTGCATTTGATATGGAAACAGGTCTTTCTTTCTGCGATGGATTAATGGCTCTCTCTCTTTCTAATTATATGTACTGAGGATTGAAGCCGCCATAGCCTAGTAAGTAGTGTATTGGCTTATTAGACGAGAGCTCATGGTTCAACCCTTGGCTCACACATCCCAACACAATGAAATATAAAAAAATATTTCTTTCGGCGTCTTCCTCCTTGCAGTCTTCTGGCAAAACTTCTGAGAATAAATAAAATTCCAATGAAATCTTTCGTTCATTGTTGGAATTACCCCGTAAGTACCACCACTTATGAATAAAATTTACACACACAATATGAGTGATGTGAGAAGCCTGGTCGTAATCCTGACTAAAGGGTTGTAATAACTAACTAAGTAAGTTCTGACGGTTTATTTTTAACATTGCAGAGTCAACATATTGGGTTCGAAATGATCTCCATTGTCAACAAGTGTTCTTTGACACTGCAGGGCCCTAACAAAAGAATGACTTTATTTTTTGTACTGTATAATCTTATGTATGATTCCACTCTCCACCTATTTTTATCACCTAACCAAAGCTTAAATTTTCTCAAATCCATTTGGTTTTAGAAGAGACACTTTCTCTCTCTATCTTCATTTTCGTTTAGTATACTCTTCCAAACATCTTGCCACACTCAATTGAAGGGTTCTGGCCCCGCTACCGGCATGACAATTCTCTTCCTCGGAAACTACTCAACTTATTACCGCAGACTCTCCCGATAAAACTCCGCCAAAAGTCCCATACTATTTTTGTGTTAAGACAAGAAAAACAATCGGCGGTCAAAATAATTGTAAATTAATTCTAAAAAGAGAGGATAGTAATGAAGATATTATAATGGAGAATGGGAAAAAAAGTCCTAGGAAAGGCAAGAGATAAGAAACGGAGGAAGAGAGATAAATGAAAATGTCCATAAACACACAAGAGAATGCGACTACAGCTTGATGTCCCAACGCCCCTCAACCAGCTCAAACTACTTATACATCTCTGGAGATCCCTAATGTCTTCTCTCGACAAAGATTTTAAACTTCAAGCCGAATGACTGATAAATATTACTGCTATCTCAATGTATGCTATAGAATTTTAAAACTCTTACTTTTAAAGTACAAATAAACATCAAATCTGTTCAACGAATGATAATAAAATTTCAGTTAAACTCTATTGTGATCAACTGATACTACAGTTAGGAAAATGGAATCCATCTATCTATTCAAAAATAGGTAACGGAAGTCATTTCGATCGCTTTATAGCTAACATTCTCAGGCTTTGGTCTAGACCCGTTATTATATATAAGATCTCATCAACTCAACATATTTAAATATTGAGAAACACGTGTCTATGGCAAACAATTTCTTGCATTTATTCGAATAACTTCCTCTGTAACTCTTTGCATTAAAAGCACCGCCACCTTATGTTTCTCTTATGTTTAGTTTCTCATTATAAGTTGCGTGTCCATACTGGTATAGGTTTTAATTCTGGAGCGATTGTTAGCAAAAGCCTCAAGACACAAACATTACATTACTGAAATCCCGATCTGGTCTATAAATTTTGAAATCACTAAGCATTTGCCAAGTTCACCTCCATATCTTAATAAGAAATAATTTTCCTTTAGCACCAGAGAATAATTGAAATTTGATTGCATTCTTTTAAATCCATTAATACTGCCTATGCCACATGTATATATTTGTCTTTAAGGTAGAATTGAAAATGAAATTGAAACACAAACTCTAATGCACTCACTCTTGCATTAATATGCGAAAAGGAAAATAAAGGAAGCCACTATAAAAATAAAGTTTTTTCTTTTAGTTTGATTTTATGGAGCAGTACCTAAGGCCTTTTAACTCCTTTTTTTCCATATCATTTACGCACATTGAAATTGTTTATACTGTGTATGGAATTGCTTATTTAAGTAAAAATTCAAATTAGAACACAGGAATTGTTGCGATAAATTAATTGCCTGTCAGCTATGCATTCTAAATAACTGCCTATAATGCACTAAAGTGGGTTAAAGTTAAAGATGTCACACATAATTTTACGACTAAGTGCTCTTCTCTAAATGCTTTCACTTTTTAACAGATAGCACCGTAGCGTATACTTATTATTTTATTATTACCAGCATTACACAAATTAATCATACGTACAGATGTCAATAAAATTGTCAGTGTTTTAAATAGTAATGGAAGAATGAAATAAAAAAAGTTTTTGATGCCATATATTGTAAGGAAGTATCGTTGCTATATCAATTTAGTACAAAATATATCGATGTTGTATTCTCCGCATTGAATGATTTTTGTACCAAAACAGTAGTAAAAAACGGAATGTACTTATTACTGCGGAGAAGTTGAGTATCCTCTCAAACTATATAAGCTGCCTTCCTCAATCCTTTTGGCTTTAAAAACATCAGGACAACTCATTGCTTATTATTTGCTGAACGCCCAGATATTTCCTTCTGAGATACATTATGGTGTCACAGGTTACAAGTATGTGTTCTGGTCTGAATTCCTATCTAAAACAATTGCTTCTTGAGGCAACAACGACCAGTAAAATGCCTAGCTTCTCACACAACCCATGGTATGTGTGTGTTAATTTTTACCATAAGTGGCGGTACCTACAGTTTAAAGTCGATTCGGAACTACAAATTTTATGAAAAGATTTTTAATGCCAATGTGTTATTTACTCGCTTTAAGAGGACAGAAATATTTTTTGTAATTCGTTTCGTGAACGATGTCTGAACTAGGATTTGAACATTGGCCTCACGTCTAATAAGCCCACAGACTACCTACTAGACTACGGTGACTTCAACTCATATTACTCACAAAACGAAAGATAAGATTGACTCAATCTCTTATGACTTGAAAAGAGTTAGCGCTTCTTCTCAACTTTCCTTTCAACGAATATACCCTTCCGAACATATCTTACTACTTCATTGAAAGGTTGTGACATCAGCGGCATGGAAACTTGTCTGTCTGCTAACAATATAATCTGCTTGCTCATTGCTATATGATCAGAGGTCCCATATAGCAGGAGCGGACCCTGCTTAACTAATTCAGATTTTCAGAATTAATCGTGAGTAATTTTCATAAGAGATTACGAAGTGTTCAGATGACGCAATGACTGTCAGATAGAAATGCTATGTTTCGTCCTCTGTTTAAGCTGAATTAAGCACATCTTTCGATGGCATCAACTTTCTCCTGGAGGTGTCTTTCTCTATGGTCTCTGAATATTTCACTTTTTATTCCAACGACCTCTCTACACCATAGAATGGTGCCTCTCTTAAAAAAGTGCCTCAATTAAATTCTTCCCGTCTCTTTTGTGTGGTTCATTCTCGTAATGAAGTATTCCCAAAATCGTAGAATTTACTGGCATTTCATTTGCCTAAATGTTAACACTGCCATATGCTTACTTAACTCACTTAATTGGTCATTATTACCCTTCAGTCAGGGTTAGGACCTAGCTTTTTGTACTACTTATGTTGTGTGTCTTAATTTTATACATGAGTGGTGTTAAAAGTCGATTTTGAACTATAGATTTTTGAAGGAGAGTTCTGGCCAGAAAGAAAGGCGCCGAGAAAATATGTCTAACTTGTGGTTTGTAGCATGGCCTCAAGTCTAATAAGACACTAGGATACGGCGACTTCTAATATGCATTGGACTTAAATTTAGCAGAGCCTCTAACGTTATTACAGAAAAGGCTTTCAGTGCCACAAGCAATGCGAGCATTAAAGAAGCTGAAAATCTAAAAAAAATTTTTATTTAAAATGTGTTTTAAGTCTGTATTTGTGAAACAAAACCCCAACTATGCTTTAACGAACAGTGCTATTATTTCAATAGTGCTATTCTTCAATAGCAGCTGTATGGAATGTTTTATTGCGTGCAATCATGTTGATTGTCTTTTGTCTGACAATAATGTTCATTTTGTGTAATTATTTGAATAAAATTCTTAGACATAAAAATATTTACGGTTGCGACTGGTAATAAAAATTCATTTTAAGGGCTTTAAGTAAAATTAAAAAAAAGATTTAAAAAGATTTTATACGTCAAGTAATTGAACTCAGAAATTATAAGACAAGTGTCCTATACCATATTGGGCCTAATAAGGCTAAGAACTAATAATTTTTTAAAAACCTTCCATAATTTCGTATTTTAAACAAAATAGATTTATTTGAAACTCCTAAAAGAAACAATTTTTAAAAGTTTTAAAGCAAATTTCAAAATATAAGTTTATTCTGTTCTGCTTTGGCGGAAATCAAAAGTTTAGTTTGTAACTTCTAAAAACGACTTTGTTTTAGAGCAATTAACTACAAAACACTGGTTGTCGTGATAAATGTCATTTAAAGCTTTTCTCTTTTCTCGTTTTTATTTTTTTGTTCATTTTTTACATTCTCATCTAATTTCTCTTTTGCTGTTCTTCATACTACTGTTGCCCTACTTGGTTTACAAAATGTTCTCTTTCAGCATGCACGAGAAAATACGCTCAAGACGGCGAATACAAAGCTGCAATAATTTTTATTACAGACTTTGGCATTCTTAAAAAAGAAGTAATAATAATGGTGATTTCGTGATTTTATTATTAGAATCGTGTTGCTTAAACAAATTTAAATTGAAGGAGACAGTGGTTGAAAAAAAGACAAAATTGCTCGAAATTGCAAAAAAGATGTTGGAGTGACAAAAAAAATTCGATTATATTTTTACAGGCAATACAGGCATAACTAATGACTGACATTGATCAGAAAAACCCGTAACTCTTTTAATTTTAAAAATCCACTACTAGGATTCACAATGTTTTGAATGGTTTGTTGCCTTCAGAGTTGCTGTATTAATTTCGAAATCGCACTGTAAACCATACTTCAGTAGATCCGCTAGTCATTAAAAATTTGTAAAACAACAGCGAAGCTCAGAATCATTATCATTTTGCCTTCGTAGGGTAATTCTGCGATTTTTAAGTTCATATTGTTACGAAAATGGAAACGATGTACCATAGTTTAACATTAAAACGATAAACAAAGGCTACATAAACAAATACAACGAACCTGTTACAAATATACCAACAACAACAGTATGAGAGACAAGTAAGCGAACGCAACAACAAGCAATGTGAACAAAATACACAAACAGCAATGAAGTCGCAATAGAGTTCTCGAGAAAGCGAAAACACGAACATTCTAGTTCAAGAATGTTGGTCAGACTGTTTACGTGGGCATATAAAAAGGCAAGGCAGTTAGCCTTGTGTGAAGTCGCGTTGCGTGTGAAGAAAACTGTCGTGGTTCGACGATCGCCGTTGTAAAGATTTGCGTTGTTAGTGCTTACGCAATAAGAGTGGAAAGTAGATAGTGAACAAGCAATTATTGTTGTATACGACAAGTTATAAACGGTAGTACACAAAAGTAGTGCGAACAATAAAGAGTTTAATTGAAACTAAACACATATTTGTTTTTATTTTGTTTGCAATCAACGAACTCATATTTTAAACGTTTTTAAAAGGTAAAAACGTAATAATATTTAAAACTTTTGATGTGCTCAGAACGCAAAAGATAGATACCTAGAAGATCAGTAAAGCTTTTATGGTGGCTTTACGTTGAAAAGATTTTTTAGACGCAAATTTATTTACTCCCAGAGATTTTGCCCGAAATCTGCTGAGAAGAAGTCGTTGAAGAAATATTCTCTTCGTATTTCATTTTGTTTTGCGATGTCTGAACTGCTTTAATCACGAGCTTACGTCTAATAAGTTAACATACTACAATGACAAACAAAGTGTTTGGCATTGAAAATTGCAAACTTTGTTTAAATCAGCATCCACTTCAAAGAGCATAGTCTACTTGGGTCGCATAAGGTGCCTATGAAATATCGTATTCCGCCAAACAATTAGCTGGCATTCCTCAGTTTTCTCAATAGTAATTAAAAGTATTAATTCCGCCTAAATATTGTTACATTAGACATTTCCTGTCAATTAGGTTTTAGTTCACCGTATGGTGAAATGTTCTGTGATTTACTATTCTTTCTCGTCATTAAAGCTTCTGCAAAAGTTCGCTGTGATCTTTTCTCAGCCTCTGGTCGCTACCAACATGGCAGAGTTCTAAGCGATTAAGCAGCCTTTCTACATACATACATGCATACATAATTGGCCATTACATGCCTTTTGTCACGATTACGACCTAGCTTCTTATACTACTTATGTTGTGTGTGTTAATTTTGACATGAGCGCCGGGACCTATTGCTTACAGTCGACTCCGAACGACAGACTTTTGAGAAACTTTTCATGATAGAGTTCTTGCCATAAATCTGTTGAAAGGAAGTCTCCGAATATATGTATACTCAAATTTCGTTCTGTTGAAAATGTCTGACTTGGAGTTTCAACCGTGGCCTCACGTCTAATAAGAAATTATTCCTGAGCTTAAATTTGATATCTAACGCGTCATCAATGGGATATAGTCACATCTCTGTGAGTAATGGCCAGTCACCACAGCCGAGGGATTCATTAGATGGATATTAAATTCCATTCTTAATCGGATCAATCTCATATAGCATTTACAAAAATTGCATTCCTACTTAAGTACTCTTTACTTCGTCTTTAGAGGGAAACTGTTTTAAGAGCCTACTGATTAAATCTGCAATATATCTTCAGCTCTTGTTACGATTTAATTTCTTTCTTACATTTAAACACTGTCCTCTATTAATTTTTACGCATCGTTTATCATAATTTAACATCGTGACTTCAAGTGTTGTTTTGTATTCCTTAGATTTCTATTTTCTTTCCTCATTTCTTTGCCGTCCTTCACAATAATCTTTTGTTGTTTGTCATAGTTGGTTTTGTTGTTACTTTTCAGACAATGAAAATGCATGCATGTGTATGCATGAATGTATATATGTAAGTGTTTATTTTTTTACAGACAGACGGAAAAGTCTGGTAACTTGTTGTCTTAGGATGCTCTTGCTCGATTGCCATTTCATTCTTAAACTGTATCCGGTATTGTAATAACGATAGTTACAGTACTAATGCACACATTTACACATATTTACTGCAGTTGTGTTAACGTGTTTGTGTAGTATTTTCTTTTTTTTCTCATTCGCTACGTTTCCTTTCTTTTCACAAACTAGAATATGCAAAAGAAAAGACAACAAAAGGAATTGAAATATCAACCAAATAATATCACAAGAATTAAACGAGAGAAGAAGCTTAGTTATAGCTTCTCATATATGTATGTATGTGTGTAAAATAAAATGAATTCTTATGTTTATGAAAAGGATGGAAAAAAGGCATGAATATACACTTCTACATACATATGCCACGAACACTAACACTGCCTCTCGTCTTTCATATGCAGAGACGTAAAATTACGAAGAATTATTTGTGGAAACTTTGTGCTTATGTAGGTAGTGTGGGGCAAGGTTTGTGCGGCTGACATTTATTCACGTTTTGTCATAAAATTTACACTTTTAAATGAGTTTGCTTAAGGTATGTCTTCTTACCACTAGAATTATACTTTTATGCTTATACTTTCATTTGTAGGTACTCGTTTAACGTACATACAAGGTCCAACAAGTTTAAGTTTATTTTTACACTTTTTGATCTTCTTCGGTGACTTCCACTCAGCAGATTTCTGAGAGTAAATAAAATTGCCATGAAAAGTTTCTCAAAAATCTGTCGTTCGGAGTCGACCACTCATGTATAAAAATTAACGCAAACAACATAAATGGTGTGAGAAACTTGGTCGTAATCCTGACTGAAGGGTTGTAATGACCAATTATGTACATATGTATGTATGTATGATTGAATCAAAATATTGTGTTTATTTTATCAGACATTTGTTTAAAAAAATCCATGAAATTTTGTTTGTATTGATGTTGAATACCCGCCCTATTTCGCAACCCTATGGAAGGACAGATTTTTCGCTACAGGCAAGGATTTTTATTTCAAGACGGGTTACATATTTTGCTATGTGAAGCATATGCACATACGGCTTTTAAGTTACAACCGCATTCGCTTCGCCGTCTGTTCCAATATTGTTTCAGAGATACATGAATCAATTCACGCTGTGAATCACCATGTAGAACTAACGAGGCAAAATAAATTGGAACCATGTTTTTCTTTAAGAACAAATGTTATACAACCCATAAAGTTCTTACTGTAGGTCTTCCTGGATGTGTAATATCAGACAAACCTATTCGTCATAGTCCAAGTAAGGCAATCGTTGTTTCTAGAGCCGGCCAGAGCATCTTTGATTCGGGAAGAATATAAATTTCCATCTATCACTGGTATTTAGTAGTGAATAACAGAGTGAATAGCAGAGTGAATAACAGAGTGAATAGCAGAGTGAATAACAGAGTGAATAGCAGAGTGAATAACAGAGTGAATAAGAGAATGAATAACAGAGTGCATAACAAAGAGAATGACAGAGTGAATAACAGTTAATAAAATGCCTACAACTTGTGATTAGCCGGCAGAAAAAACAATTGAAAAATGCGTTAAAAAAATAAAAAAAAAAAAATATCGAATCCTTGACTAAAACTTGACAGACCCTATACCTGCATAAACACATTTATATAGCTGTTAAGCTGTTGCTATGAATTCTTTTCTTTTAGATCCAAAAAATTGAAGTAATTTTGCATATTGTATTACCACCCACCCCAAGGCTATGGTAAAATGATTAAGAATTCAACAATTCTTGGTTTATGAAATATTTATTCTTACGACCTTTATTTAAAGGCGTAAAAGACGAATTTTATAATTGATTGGCATACTTTATGGTAATAATTTAAAAATTCCAAAAAAATTATATATTTATTGAAAATTTTTTCTAATATTTGTTTAAAGTTTATGAGACAGCTTGAATTCGTTTGAAACTATAAAAAATTTATGGTATGTTGCTGCCTATTTAAATAGACCCTAGGCTTTGCATTCTAACAGGGAGGGATACAATTTTCTGGGAGCTATACCTACCATCTTTTACGATCTGTAACACACTGTGATGAAGTCGCCGGAGTCTAGTAGGTAATGTGTTGGCTTATTAGACGTAAAGCCCGGGTTCGTATCCCACGAAATATGAAAAAAAAAAAAATATTTCTTCGGCGATTTCCTCTCAGCAGATTTCTGGTAAAAACTCTGAGAGTAAATAAACCTGCCATGAAAAGTTTCTCAAAAATCTGACGTTCGGAGTCGACGTTAAACTGCAGGTCCCGCCATGCACGTATAAAATTAACGCACACAACATGAGTGGTGTGAGAAGCTAGGCCGTAATCCTGACTGAAGGGTAGTAATGGCCAATTATGTATGTAACACACTGTGATCAAGCTGATTTAGATTACCCGCACAGTCTTACAAGACTAGATGCGATGCTTATTGCATGAATCATCTTCGCGGCCAGAATACAAAAGACATGTGGCCTGATTATGTAAGACAAATTATTTCAGACGAACGTCTATTTGTTTGGAAAACATAAATAAAATTAAAACAGAATCTTGTATACAATGCGAAAAATGTTAAAAACCAATACATTAGCTTTAACACAACGTAATGGTGTGAGAAGTTAGGTCGTAATCCTGACTTAAGGGTTGTAATGACAAATTATGTATGTATGTATAATTTATTTTGTGATTACGTAAAGTTGCGTGGAGTGAAGTGGAGTGGTCAAATTAATAGATGAATATTTAATAATTCAAATCAAATTTTCTTTCAGTACATTTTGCTTTCAATACTAAGGCGTATAAGTTACATGTAATACGCTGTTGCATTCTATTCAAAAAAATATTGCTTATACGTATGAATGCTTATGCTTTAAGATCCGTAAAGTATACAACATTAAATTAAAAAGAGGCAATGAATTAAACAACATTAATGGTGTTTTCTTTTCTATCAAAAAATGTGTTGTTTCTTAAAAATGTTTCGCCCTCTAAATGGGTGGTATGTTTTATTCTAAATAATTCGCACTTGCCAATGGTGGAGGGCATTGCATTTTATGCCCTGTATAAATCGAGAGTGCTGATAATACCCTTTAAAGCAGATGACTTTTGTTTATTTATAGGGCTATCAGATGAAATTTAAAAAAGTCGCCTGGTATCGTTATCCAATTTTGAAGTTAATTTTTTCATTATTTTGTGGAGTAACTAAAAAGGTAAAAGGAAACATTACATTATTAAAGCTACATGGTCAGTAATATAAAATAATTGCATTCAGTGTTAGAAGAGTGTAAAAATTTTTTTTGGTTATAAAAAAGCGCTCAAAAAATTAAGTCGAAAAATTAGCGATCTGGCAACACCTTTTTCATATTTACATATTTTATTGAAAACAAATCAAAAAATACAACACATTTTTAAATCTAAAACTTTTTTTGAAAAAAAAAAAAATATAAATATGGATATTGCTGCATCTATTTTATTTGCGAAAATTTAAATAAATCAGTTATTAGATTCATCTTCGTCATCTGATGAAGAAGCATTACTGAATTTATTTCAACATAGTCAACAGCCACCGTGGTAAACACAGGGCATACCCTTTTGTAATATTTGTGTTATGTTCTTCTCATATAAAAAATTACATTATAACAGGGTTGGTCAGCAATTTTTTTAATGCACTTTGTAAGAGGGTGACATTTTCTTAGTAGAAAAGAAAACACCATAGGGGTGGGTGGGCCATTTAAAAGTTTAAACTTAAAACTTCAATAAAACAAAAATGGTTTAAAATTTTACCAAAAAATGTTTTTAATGTGAAGTGCAATTGTTTCGGTTAGAAATGGAATATTATTTCATACATATGGCTGCCGCAGCTGGCCTCACCGTACCTAATTCGATCAAATCGATTTTCGAACACTTTACGAATTACGAATGTTGGCCTTCAATTGCTCATATTGTCAATTGTCTTAATTGCTCATATTGTCACACTTATCTAAAGTGTTTGTATGTTTTTTTAAACCAGACATTAGTTATTAATTCAATAAAACTTAAACTAGCTAAATAAATTTAATTACCCAATTTCGAGAATTCCTAGAAACTTCGCATAAATAACTATTAAACACGATGGTAAGGATACTCCACCCAATTGGGTAGAAGTACATGTTTTAATAACCAACGGTGACAAACAACTTTAACACACTTATAGCTTAAATAATTGTGAAATGGATTAACCGTAGCCACAAATCTGTTAACCAAACTATAAAAATACATGTTTAATACGGAATTATGCGACAGCATTTGCTTCCATTTGCAACACTTCGATATCAGATTAACTTTCTTGATCAAACAGAATCATGGCACAAAAATATCCAAAGGGTCTTGTTGCTACACATATATACATCCATACATACATAGTTAGTAATTACAAACGTTAAGTTAGAATTACCACCTAGCTTCTCACACCGCTTATGTTGTGTGTGTTAATTTAATACAAATTTTTTTTGAGAAACTTTTTCATGGAAATTTTTATTAAATCACAAAGTTTTAGTCAGAAATCTGCTGGCATCACAGTCACAGAAGAAATATACTTTTGTGTTTAGATCCATGGCCTCACGTCTAATATGCCAACACACTACCTACTAAACTAAGGTGACTTTGTCTTTGTGTTATTATATGGCGCTGCAGCATGGGCTGATAATGATGACCAGAATGTTGTTTTCGTATCTCAATTAGATAATTGATGTACTAATATTACAGATTCGGGTTACCAACAGGACGAAGCCAAATGCCACACAGCGTGCACTACAATTGACAGAGTGGGGACCATTACGTAGGTCCCCAAGATCGTTTGAATTAAAACCCATTGAGTTATTTTGTGTTTACGTAAAGTAAATTTTCTTCACATATCTTTAACCCTCATTTAAAGCTCATTTACACTTTATCATATAACTCTTTTATGGTTGACCAAATTTTGCTCTTTTTTGTTCGTCGATTCGACGCAGAGTAACCTTACTGTACAAAAATGACCAACCAGGATTAAAAAATGGGTGGCCCGGGTACGTTTACTCATTACATGCTTTCATAATCAATCAACATTGTTTATAAAAAGATCGAAATTTGGTTAAACATAAAAGATTTATATGATAAACAGTAAATGAGCTTCGTCGATTCGACGAACAGTAACCAATTAGGGTGAAAGTGTTCGTCGATTCAACGAAGAGTAACCTTAATGTACAAAATAGAAGAGTAACCGTCTAGGGTTAAATCAATATTCGAAGAGTTCGAAATACGGTTACAAAAGCTGTGATAATTTTGTAAACAAATGTGTTCTAGACAACGCTTTGTACGTGCCAACTACTAAGGCCACATGGTCGAAATCATATTTAACCATTGATGTCGTAAAATTTTCTGTCCAATAAAGCGCGTTTCACACTAGAAAGACGGGAAAATTAATATACCTTAAAAGACGGGTAGGAGTCATTTCAAGTTTTAGTAGTAAAAATTTACATTTGAATTTTAAAATTGCAAAGTACTCAGCAATAAAACATTTTTGTGTCTCTTGGCTTGGTGAACTGTCAGAAGGCACTTATTATTTTCGGTTTTTTGAAACTTCATGGGCATGCAAATTTAATTTCAATTTTTTCACATATGGTGGAACATCCCGTCTTGCTTTATGAACTGTCCCAACTACAGTTGTACGTTTGGAGAGCAATCTCTCTGCCACCGACACTGAGGTAAAAAAGTTGTCTGTACAATGTCCTCTCCAAGCGTAATATTGTGGATGATTGTCACCTTTTCCCAAGTAGGGGAAATCGTTGAGCAGATATTTCGATTTGACATCTATGCAAAATTTTATAAAAAATTTGTCGGGTTTATTCGCCATGTATTGTGTAAATTTACATCTTGCTTTAGTAGGAAAGAGTTGTTCGTCACAGCGATATTTTCACCTGGTCTATAACAAGATTTGCAATTTTCAATAAAACGGCTCCAAACATACGAAATTAAGGCGAACTTAGCTGTTTTTAGACTAGTTAATCTTTCTTCTCGCTCGTCAAAACGAATATAATTCATTATTTCTTTGAATCGGTCTCTAGACATAGTTTGTGAAAAAATCAGACATATTTTTGCATCCACAAGCACCGCTAGCGTATAAAACTGAAGTGAATTTGTCCAGTTCTTGTAAAGACATAATCCAGTTTGTATCGCCAAGTTGTCTATGTGCCTCAGCCTGTGTACACTTTTGTATGTGACGCAAAATTGTGTCATCAATCTGCAGTCGCCAGGCTGTTGTAAATTCAGCACCAATTCGTTGTTTGCGTAATGGATAGCTCCTGGATGTTCAACCAAAATGTTATGGGCAGCAAGACGACCTGGTGTGGAACTGTTTTGAGAACAAGTCCTCCAAAGAATTCCTCCTGCTGACCGCATGTCGTGTTCATTTTCTACAATTGATGGAATTTGACATTGGTCGCGTTGTTTTCAAACTGAGTGAAAAGTGATTATAATAACAAATTTCTTTTTACGTAAATAAAAAACATACCTAATGGTTCATTATCGATCGAATTATCACTAGAACTTATTTCTGAAACGTAATACTTACTATCTTCTACATTTGATAATAACTCATTTTAGCTTTCATCGCCTGATCGATCTTCTGATAAAGATTGCAAATACGCTGCAATATCTTTGTCCGGAAGAGATCTAGTCCTATTGAAACTTTTGACAAACTGATCAAAATAAATAAAAGCAATTTACCCGTTGGCTGAAATTACATTAGGGCATACTAGAGAAAACTTAAATAGTTATTTGATTAAATAAAAATTGGGAAAAGTAATTGATAAAATATATAGCGGCAGTCAGATATGTGAAGGGTCAGGTGACCCCTCTCCGTCTTTTTAGGTAGTTGCTTTAATAATTCAAATTTGGAATACCTAAATAAAAAAAAATTACTTTTAAAATAAATTTTATCTAGTATTATTAAAAGTCACGAAGTAAGAAATCTGTGATATAATTCATAAGAGAAATATTAGCAGTTAGATTTGTAAATGGGTCAAATGACCCCTGTCCGTCTTTCTAGTGTTATTTTTTTTTATTTTTTTTTTATTTATTTATTTATTTTGCCTATGGAAATGCACCTTGCAGGCAATTAAGTTAAATTACAATATTAAAATACTTAAAAAACTAAGAATTTAAATATTTAATTACATTATTTTTTATAACATTATTTGATAATGAAAAATCAATTATCATATACAATTTATTAAATTCAGAACACATTCTCCTTATTGGATCAGGACCAGCATAGTTGGATCTAAAAAATTGAATTGATAATGGGGAAAAATGACGTGGCGGACGTTGAGGAACATTAAGTGAGATGTTATGAATTAAAAAAATGGAGCCAATATCACCAGTAATTATATTGAATATGATATTAAAAACATAAAAACATAATTTTTTAAAAACATAATGTTTTTTATCTTCAAACGATTTCGATTTGCCTAATCTAAAAAAATTCCCCATTTTAAAGGAATATTATATCCACATTAAGAATTTTAATGAATATGTGTGAATGGAATTTTACAGCTTTTATTATAAGTTCTGGTAATTTACGTTTTCTTTCTTGTAATATACTTTAAAAACTTTCGTATATCTACCATTTATATTATACCTTTGAGAAGTATTTACGTTTAAGTTCTTCTTTTAATTGAACCAGAGAGACGACGTCTTTCAAAACAAACGCCGTCTGTATGAAAAGAATTCCAAAGATACACCTGAAGTGTCGTTTATAAGTTATTTAAATTCTTCTCAAATATCTGTCATAATACGTCTTTATTAAATATTCAAAGCAAACGAAAAAGTATAAACAAAGAAATGTCACTTGTTTAGAAATAAGACTCATATACAAATTTAAAAAAATTTTAAATTGAAATGTCTCTTAGGGGGTTAATTATTTATTAAATAAAGATTCAAAAAAGGGACAATTAAAATTCAAGAATTTCTGATATTATTTTGTGTAGATTGCAAATAAATGAATATTTTTATGTACACGTTTTAAGTGTATTATTCTGGCAAATGTTTAATGGTGGTCACTTGGTCTTATTATTTTCGTTCTACTACACTGACTTTCTTTACAAGAACTGTCGAACGACAACATGTTACATGTTGCTCTTGATAGCAATTTCTCAAAAGCAAGAATGAAGAAATTTAAAACGATTTCAAGATCTTAAGAAAGTAAAACACCTTTTAAAAGTAAAAACTATTCACCTCATTTTTGTTTATATTTTTTACAAAATTTTTCTTTTCATTTTTGTCACATTTTTGCAAGAATATTTACGACAAAAAAGAAAAAAAAAAAAAAACGAAATGGAAAGAAATTTTGTAAAATATTTATGAGGCGTATGTATGTGTATTTCTGTAAGTATGTCTTTTAAAAACGGAATTTCACAAGTACACATATGACTTTTTTTTTTTTTTTTGTGTTCATTTTTTTAAATATTTATTTATACATAATTATTAATACAAAGGAAAAATAAACAAAAAGTATTACAATATAATAATTAATTGATACATAGCTCGTAATTTGAGAACTCAAGTACATTTAATAATAAAATTATGTCTACCTTAAAATTATTTATTTGAATGTATATATTTACTGCATAAAAAATATTTTTTATATGCTTAAAAAATAATTTTAATATTGTAATGAAAAAAATTACAAAAAAACATTACTTGTATATATATAAAGATAAAATGAGTTAAAAAAGGAGGAGAAACAGGTCAGTTAAGTAAAAAAGGAAATTTGGACTATCCCATAATCCACCAATATTTTTCCCTATTCAAATTCTTTCTTTCCAGAAGATCCTTATTTGATATGCACCTGTCAAATCTCACATCATTGCTCTCAACCAAGTTGCTCTCTACACATTTCACGTTAGCTCTTCTATATAAATGATAAAAAATTGGAATACCAGAGCGATCTTGAATGATTTCCATCTTATCGAGATAAATAAAAGCCTCAGGAGGCACATAGCCTGACCTCAAAGCACTGCGAATATAATTGTCATCCGTATAATACGGTGCCTTTATCAAATTATTCGTACTGTTTCGTGTACTTTTGTAGATGTGATTTCTAATAATTTTGATTATAAAATTATCAATTGTCAAAATATTTGACGCCTTATACAATTTTTTATTAGAAATATATCTTGTAAAATTGCTATTTGGGGATCTAAATAACGAAGTACAAACACGTAAACATTTTCTCTCAAATTTTCTAATAATTTCCATAAACGATGGGGAAACATTAAACCATATGGGACACCCATAACATAATATCGGCCGCACTAAAGATTTATAAAGTAAAATTTTCAACTTAGGAGATAAATATTTCGAATAAAAAATATTTTTATAACTTAAAAAAGCTACTCTTGCCTTCGGGATTTGCATTTTTATATGGTTATTAAAATAAAGAAATTTATCCAAATAAATTCCTAAATATTTAACGACATCCTTATTTGGTATATTCTGATCCTCAAATGGAGACTTTATGCAAAATGTTTTCCATTTTTTTCTGATATTGTAGTTGCATTTCCCCACTGGTGGACGAAAAAGAATTGATTCACATTTGTCATAATTAATTACCATGTTCCAATCTGTTGCGTATTTTACTACCGTGTCAAACTTTCTCTGAAGATTTTCATTTATTTCTTTCATATTATCACCAGCATGATATATTATTACATCGTCCGCGAAGCCGATTGATTCCTGTATAATATTAAATAACTCATAAATATATATGTTGAACAAAATAGGGGCGTTAACCGTACCTTGCTGCAACCCATTAACCATGGAAAATTTTCTAGATCTCGTGTAACTTTGACTGGTTACAATGAATTCTCGGTCGCTCAACATATTATACAGTAAAACTCTTAGCTTGAATGGGAAATTGTATTCATGTAATTTAAAAAACAAACCAGCGATCCATGTATTATCAAAGGCTTTCTGAAAGTCTATTAAACAGGCGCCTGTACAAAATTTTCTATTGAAATTCCACTGAATGTTAGAGACTAGAACATGTGCTGCGTGTGTGGTAGAATGCATGTGTTTAAATCCAAATTGGTTCTCATTTACTACTGCTCGGCTTTCTACAAGATTAGTTATTCTCGTGTTTACACAAATTTCGAAGATCTTGCTAATATTTGGTAGAAGAGTAATAGCTCTAAGATTTTTTGGGTCACTTGAATCCTTGCCTTTTTTTGGTAATGTGACAATTTTACCTACTTTCCAGTTCTTAGGAAAATAAGAATTGCCTAGCATGCAGTTGAAAACTTTGCGAAACTCTGCTATTAATTTCTCTGGTACCTTTTTGAGGACTAAGTTCGGAATATTGTCAATTCCGGAGGATACTTTCCCCTTCAGATGTCTGAATATGTAAATTAACTCATCATCTGTTATAAAATTTTCATGCCACATCGTATTCAATCCTGAACCAAACAATATGCTCGAACTTTGCAATGGTATGTTATCATGCTCTGATTTTTCTACTAAAAATCTGGTGAAACTATCCATAACCTGTCTGTGTACCGTATTTTCAACCTCAACATCCTTATTAGCATAAATTTCCTCTAAATAACCTCCAACAATGTCCAAAATTTGTATCCTATCCCTGATAATGTAATTACTAGAATTAATGTCTATTTCCAAATCACTAGGGTTTATGTTTACTCTTTGCAGCAAGTTGATCCTATTTTGTGAAAGTCGCATCGACTCAATTTGGTGTGGGTCGTTATTCCTATAATATTTTCTAGCCTCAGAAAACATTTTCATTGGATCCGTAGGAGTTAACTTGCTCAACTTATTCCTATGAAATTCATTGAGTTTTAATATTAGATTTTCCTGTAAAAGCTTTCGTATCAATTTCAACTGGCATTTTTTCAAATTAAGTTCCTCTTTCGATAGAAATAGTTGATATCTATTATATCGCTTAATGGTCGTGATGAGTTTATTTTTCCTTTCCTGTAAGGCATCAATAGCTCTTGATTTAAATTTATGAAATTGATCCATATTCTCAACTTTTGGAACAGTCTGCTCAATTGCCTTTAAAATTATATTATTTAATCTCTCCAGATATAAGTCGATTTCATTATTACTTAGATTAACATTATTTGGAATACTATCATAATTCTCCATAGCAGTAATAATTTTGTTCTGAAACAATTTCCAGTTTGTCCTTCTATAATTTAAACCTGCCGTAAAAACTTGCCTTACGAAAAGAAATGGCTCTTTGAGATGGTTTTTGAAAGCAAAAATCTGAACAGCATCATGATCGCTGTCATAAGGTAAAGTTTCAAGGCAATTGACCGAAGAATTCTGCCCCTGAATATTTATCCGGTGATCAGCTAAGCAAATGTCTATAAAAGACCCACTTCTTGGAAATGAAGGATAAACGGATGCATAAAGCCTACACTTAAACCGTATGTCATTATCACTTAGCCAATTCTTGAGAAGTGTTCCTTTGTGATTCGGATTGATGTTTCCCCAGTCAATGTGTTTCGAATTGAGATCCCCAGCTAAAATAAAGTAATTTTGTAAAGAGTCTAAATTGAGAGACACAAATAATTGATGAATTTCATTTCTAAAAAAGTTATCATTATTTCCGGAAGGGAAATATGCCGATATTATGTATAAGACTTCCCCCGAATTCGTCGGAATCTTAATTATGCATGTTTCTAAATATTTAAATGAATTAATTGTACTATTAATAAGTGTATCATATCTAATTTCCTTCCTTACCAAGACTGCCGTTCCCCCTCCGCCCCTCGAACTCATTCTGTCTTTTCTAATTACATTATATTTATCAAAAGATAACTTGTGTTTGGAGTTTAATTTTGTTTCGTTCAAAAGAACGATATCAGGGTTTATAGTATTAAGAAAGTTAGATAATTGGAAACGTCTATCTAACTTTATTAAAGAGTTTACATTTATGTGTAAAATATTCAGTTTTTTCAATATAATATTACCATCATTAATATTTGGACGCATTAACCCTCGATGAGTGTGAATAAGGTGTCTATTCTTGAAGACTGAAGATGCAATTGTCTTTGTAAATTAATTATTTGGTTTGATAAGTTCAGTACTGAATTTTTCAGTTCTGTGAGAATGGGATTTAAAAGGTTTAAATTATTATAATTATGATTTACAGCTGCTTGTGATGCATCGTATCTTGTAGCGTTCGCGTAGCTTATATCAGGGTTCACCCTAGATGAATTTATTCCCGTGTTCTGCTTTAGAAGACTTCTTCTCTGTTTAATTTTGGTTTGTAGATCCTTATATTTTTCACAACCTCTGTACGAAGCAGGATGGCCGAACTTGTTACATACAACACAAAACAATTTATCGCGTTCATCTTCACTAACATTTGCTATTGAACATTTTCCAATCTCATGTGATTGATTACATTTTACGCACCTCGGTTGCCTGTAACAGTTAGAAGCACTGTGAAAAAAGCCTTGACAATTCCGGCACTGTTGAATTTCGGGCTTACGTAGTGCTTCCCAATGTACACGGTGGTAAAGAATACCCCTTATGTTTTTTAAATGACGAGTATCACTATCTGCTGAAAGTTGCACTAAGAATATTGAGGGATTATAACCGTTTTTTTTAGACTTATTGGTATTAAAATGACCAACTTTAACAAATTTTAGGTCATCTTTATCGTGTTTCTGTAGTTCGTTTCATATTAATTCGGAATCTGTATCTGCGCTAATGCCTTTTAGGAGGACCGTTTTGTTCTTAATGCATTTTGGTGTAAATGTATAGAAATTGGTATTAGTTTTTTGTAGGTGATTTTTAACACGGACATAATTGGATAATGTATTAAGGAACAATGTAATTTTCTTGTCTTTATAATTGGTGTTTTTTATGGTGAAGTCATCAATTTTGAGACCATTTTTAATAAATGTAATCAATGCTTTTGAATCCACATTAAATATATGGATCGGTGGTATTTTTTCACGTTTGTTTTGATTATTATTTGTGTTGTTTTGGATATTATTGTTCTGTTTTGCTGCATTGTTTACATTTGCTGTTGGTGTTTTATCTGTCAAAATTTTCACATTTAAATTGGGTATTGTTACACTTGTTGTGTTATTGACTTTCGCTGAGACATGCTGAGTAAATTGTGTGAGCGATTCTTGCTCACATTCAAAATCGTCTATTGTGTCGAGCGGAGCATAATAATTGCTCTTTGAATATTTGTTTTGCGTATTTTCATTCATCATGGAATTTTTTCGTTTTCTGTCATTATCACGTGTATTATTTTTTATATCTGTTATATTAGAGTTTTGAGCACTAAGCTCGTTCATTTTTTAAACCAATTTTATTGGTTTTGTGATAAGATTTAAACAGTTTTATAAATTCCAAGAACAAATATTTAACACAAAATACTTTGAAAATATAAGTAATAACTTGAACTCTCACAGTAATCAGAAAAAGGTTGGGGTAATGAGTAGTACAACCGTCTCTCATGACTGCTAGAACCAAACTGTGTACACATATGACAGAAATCTCAAACGAAATATCATGTACGAGACGAATATTTATACAGTGAAACAATTGTATTTAAAAATATTCTAGTTGGGGGACAATCACTTGAATACTTTAAGGAAAGACAAATTGTGCCACTTTCATTACAGGGTTTTAAATGAAATTCCTCTTTTACTGGTAATAAAACTAACTCACCAGACAATTTGAAAGAGACTTTAAATTGTTAAGAAAAATTAAAAATAAAAAAATTATATCACTTTGTGTGACTTTGTAAATACATTTCTTCCCGGGAATCAGTTTTACTTTAAATCGATCAATAAAGTGAAGCATTACAACCCTTCAGTCAGGATTACGACCTAGCTTCTCACACCAATTATATTGTGTGTGTTAATTTAGGTAATTTGTTACTTAAGTCATCCTATTCTGTCACAAAACTCAGTATATTATCTCCATTGAACGTAATGAATCGATTTACGCTTGAGCAACGTTAGCATTTATGAGAAATTTATATCCAAAACAAAGACAAATAGTCGGCACTGGCATAAATTGCAAAAAAAAAAATCCTCTCTACGGATGAAGATCATTTTCATTATTAATAAGTAAAATTGCCGTATTTGGGGCTCACAAAACCTACACGTGGACTTACTGAAGCCAATGAAGCACCCATTACGAGTAACTGTTTTGTACGGCTTGTGGAGCGGAGGCATTATTGGCCCTTATTCCTTTGAAAAGGCGCCTATCGCACCACGATAACCGATTTTTTTGTACCCGCTCTCCTTGGTATTGATGGGAACGATGTTTAGTTTTAACAGGATGATGAAAATTGCCACACATCTCATGTCAAAATTGATTTATTGTGTCAAACGTTTGATGGCCGTTTATTTAGCCGAAATGGTGAAGTCAAGTGGCCTCTAAGAAGCTGCGATTTGACTATTTTTTGCGTTGGACTATTTTTTGTGTGCCGCCCTTAAAGAAAAGTGTTATGCTGACAAACCAGAGACAATTAAGCATTTGAAGACCAACATTCATGATGCTATTGCCGAGTTACGACCCCATGTACTCGAAAAAGTGCACGAAAATTAGTCCGATCAAATGAGGTACTGTGGGGCCATCCGGGCCAGCCGTTCAAACCGTTTTTGTTTTGTTGTATTTTTAAGTATAAACTTTGAAATGGTTCAATTTCTACTCCGAACGCCAGATTTTTCAGAGACTTTTCATTGTAATTTTCATGACAATTTATTTACTCTTAGAGTTTCTGCTAGAAATCTGCTGAATGGAAGTAGCCGGTAATATATTTTTTCATATTTCGTTTTATTGGAGATGCGTGACCTGGACTTCGAACCAAAGCCTCACGTCTAATAAGCGCTCTACGTACGGGAAAAATATCATATGTGTTGTAGTAGCAAACATTTTTACATAAAAACATAACAGAGTATATACAAGTTTTATACAAGTGCTTGTGTATTCAACAATTATCCGTTTTCATTTTGGTTAAGTAGTACTTAAAATAATTATCATCATCATCATTGATTTTAACAGCTTTTGTTGTAACAAAACCGCAATTGTTGCTTTAAACAGCTTGTTGCATGCCTTGCTGCATTTAAATATTTTACTGAGTGGGTGGTTAAACTAAAATGAAAGAAAAACTGTACAATTTAATTTTATTTTTAGATGTTCTTTAAAACTTTTTCTTTAAGCGCTTAACTTTATTTCAGATAAGCGATTAAGCTTTTTACGTAATTGGTTTTAAATTTTGGTTTTGCAGAAGATGCTTGTGAACTTGTTGCATTGCAGCATTAGAAAACACATGCTAGAGAAACAAAGTTAACGAAAGAATTTCTTTGAACCAATCAGTAAAGAAAAAAAAATGTTAAGAAATCAAAACAGTACTTAAATACTTTGGCGACTGCCTCTCAGCAGATTTCTGGCAAAAACTCTGAGAGTAAATAAAATTGCCATATAAAGATTCTAAAAAAAAAAAAATCCGTTTTTGGACCCGACTTTAAACTGGAGGTCCCTCCACTCATGTATAAAATTATCGCACACAACATAAGTGGCGTGAGAAGCTAGGTCGAAATCTAGACCAATTATGTATGTATGTGACTTTCCCCTTTTCAAGGTTGTTATTCCATACGTTGCCAATCTACTGTTGCTTCTTTACATACTTGATTCAGCACCATTCTTTATTCTCACATAAAGGTTGGCATGCTTAAGCATCACGGATGCTCTTAAGTCTGCGCTGAAGGCTGGCCTCAAAGTCATCTTGTTTCAAAACCCATTAGACAGCTTCCTCCAAAAACATGGCTACTAGAACTGCACTGAGACTCAGTCTGAGTTCTCTGAAATGTTTAGGCTATGTACGATACAGGTACGTTTCAATACTGCATAAAGTAGACCCGAATCACTCGGGTTTTAGATGCGATTACATGGTACTAGAGACTGTTTTCGCACAAGCATACAGAATTCATACTTTCACACGGGAAGAATGGGTTACTGATGTTATGTTAATGGGTTATAATGATCTTTAGGATAAGCTGGCACTGAACGGGTCATACAGATTTCCTAACCAGGCCAGCGTAGTTCAGATGGAGATTTTTGTTATTGAGTTAGCTGCACGCATGATTAATATGGTCAGTCAAGCAGCAACCAAAAAAGTTGCGTATCTACACCGTATACGTCGGCACAACACCTCTCCTCTACTTGAATCTAGGCCACTGTGGCATAGGAGGAAATTAAAAGGCGAATGAACTGGAAGGTATCGGAGATGTCTGGGGAGAAGACGATAGATGGGATATATGCGCCCTTACAAGAATAATTTTCCAAATTTAAAAAATCAGCATCGAATTCATCAAACCATAGGTAGTCCAGCATACTTGGTTGCCGAATTTCAAGCAGTGGACCACAGGAAAACCAAGGAACTACTTGAGTTCGACAAGAGAACGGTACGCACTATAACAGGAATTCTAGCGGAATACTACGCTATTGGCATTTTCGCTAAGAAACTCGATTTGCTCCACTAGGATTATTGCAGAAGCTGCCAGGGTGTGGAAGAAACAGAATCGACACAACAACTTTTATGTACGCGCCCTGACACAAGCTGGGTCTGCCGCACCAGGATTACTGTAGAATCTGCCAGGATGTTGAATAAATAGAATTTTATTTGAAAGCCCTGCACTTTAAAACAAACGTCATCGGTTTTTTGGGTGACATAATGTTTGAAGATCTGGGCATTGGTGACGAACGTACCACTAAGGAAACTGGCCGGTTTCATCCGGAGCTCAGGGTGTTTCAAACACACCACTAATGGATCTTGACCCACACTGGGTAACACAGCCTGTGAACGGCTACCTACTAGCCTAACCTTATTCTTACATAACCACATTTAAATTCGGTTTTTATGGTTTAACAGGTTTTGAACACTACTGAGTTCACTAGTTCTTTATTATTGATTATGAGCTCGTGTGGTTTTCTTATGCAGGGAACCCAAAAAGAGCCTTGGCATACCCAAATATTCATGCATATGATATGTCCAACAAGGTCTTTTGTTGCCTATAAAGCCTGACTAATTTCGATCTGCTTTACTTCCATGAAGAAGGTATATCAGTTCAACTGACCTATTTTCTGTTCTATTAAAGGTCTCTAAAAGAGAAAACAGTAGTTGAATAGCAAAACTTGCCAGAAAATCCATTTGATTGATTATATTTTGAGTGGATCTACTATTTTGAGGGACCGCAATCATCATCAGCTACTTGCCCAGTTTGTCCTGTAAACTCTATTTCAGTTTTAATGGGCAATATCAGTCAACATTCAGTTGGTCTATGTATTTAAAAAAGTATTCAAATTGTTCAATATTTTATGAGTACAGTTCATTACGTTTTAAAATAACTGCAAATAATTTCGAGAAAAAAAAGGATACATAATCAAAACATACGAGAATACGACAATGCGAGAGTACATAAAATCAGAAAATAATTGAATCAGATTGTGTTATCGTTACAATTAGAAAACAAAATGAAAATGTTTTTCAGATTTTAATTTCCTGTCATCTTTTTGTTGATTTGCTTAGTCCTGGTTTTCTTGTGCTATCCTGCTAAAGCAAACAATAAATTACAATTGTTCTCTTAACAATATTCATGGAATATATTCATATCTAGTACCACTACCAACACATGGCAAAATTGTATCTAAAAATAATATTAAAAGAGAAAATGTTGTTATAAGAAGACTTACATTATACAATACAATATATGTATATGTATGTGTAAGTGTATGTTAGTATTTGTGTTTAAGAACAATTGTTGAAATGTATCTATTTTATTTTTCCTGCTCAATATACGACAATCTTAAAACATGTCCCAGATACAAAAGATACAAAATTTATTTACATTTATTTTGAGTGTTACTTCCTCTTCTTTACATACATGCAAAAGTATATATAGATGGGTGTCTATATATATAACAAGACAAGATACAGAAACATTTTTGCAAACACATTGGACACATGCGATACACTCCGTAGAACATCATATGCTTTTTTGGTTTTTATAGCAGCCTTAAAAGTACAAGTGTGCGGGGGCCGGTTGACTTATTAAAATTTTTTAAGAGAAATGGTGATGAAATTTCTAAAAATGACTAAAAGCCAAACTTTCATATGTATTGGTATGTGTGTGTGTGTTAAAAAAACGAGATCAAATAATAATTCATTTTTTTATATTTTCCAACTTCTTATGTACGAGAGAACAAATGTAACCCAGTAAATGCTAAAAGGCTATATAGATAGGTAGAGGGATGTGTTGAAGTTTCTTGTCCTTGAGTGTAGAAAAAATTATGATCATAATCCTGGCTAGTAGGATAGGCCTTGGCATTAAATTTGTTTATAATAGCCAGGAACTCTAAATCTATAACAATACAAAAAAGGAAGGTTGCCTTAAACGGCTACAAGTCAGAAAATTCCAGTCGATCAGCCTATCCAACCATATATCATTAAAGGCCATTATTACAACTTGCCGTTAACTAAAGGGAGGATTTTAACGGGCAGATAAATTGTTTTTCATTATTATAAGTGGACAATAGAAGAAGAAGTGAGCGTTAAGCTAAAGTGAGGATCATTCTACCGGTAACATTTAAAGTTAAATTTATTTTTGAACTTGCCATATTATATATTTTTTTCAATATGGCAACTTCAAATATAAACAAAATGAGTATATGCAACAAAAAAACGAAGCCCGTCGTTGCCACTGCGTTTAAAAAAAACTTGTTTAACTGAGCAGTGTTATCGACATTGATCCGGCACTGCCATATTTTTGAAAAAGTTAACTTTATATATCTAACTATATCTGTAAGTTGTAATAACGAAAATAAGTTAAACGTAACTTTACAGCTCCCTTTAGCTAAAAATACCTTTAACTAAACCCAAGTTTAACGGCAAGTTGTAATAATGGTCCTAAATGATTGAATCGTATACTTTTTTTCATGACAGATGCAAATGAACCACAGCTTCGACAAAAGCAAACTGGCTTTAGGGTAAATCAGTCGTTTATAGTTTAAGTCGTCGTAGTCTGGTAGGTAGTGTTTTGGCTTTTTAGACGAGAGGCCACTATTCAAGTCTCAAGACAGACATCGCCAACAAAACGAAACAGATTTCTAGCAAAAACTCCTCAGAGTAAATAAAACGTTGCCATGAAAAGTTTCTCAAAAATCTGTCGATTTTAAACAGTAGGTCCCACCACTCATGTATCAAATTAGCATACACAGCATCAGTAGTGTGAGAAGCTAGGTCGTAACCCTGGCTAAAGGATTGTAATGACCATTTATGTACGTTATGCATGTCATTGTTCACAACAAATGCCTTAGGAGTAATTTTTTTAGAAATCGATTGAAAAGCCGTCACCCTGCGAACAGAGATGCCATAGTACTGCACCTTTATAACATATTTTACTGACGTCAATCCTCATAACAAATACCTGATATAATATCTCCTCCAAGCCTATTACTTTAAAACAAGTCCGGTGTCAACAAGATGTGTGTGAAGTTAGATTTTAAAATCTATCTTCACAGACGCAAGCCAATTAGATGTTAACAGCGCGCGTTTTCATAGTTGAATTTAAAATTTTCTGAGATTTCAGATTTTTAAATCCACTGTAAGTCCTTTTGTGGGAAAACAGGACAACATGGGCGGACAATGAAAATTGTTTTTAAAGCATTGTACGTCACTTTAACTAAATCTTTCTCACAATATTAATTTTTTTTATCGGATTACAATACCTTTCGGAAATGTATGATTATCTGTTTATTGCAGTTCTTATTTCGCAATATTTTGTAACACTGATTAACCATAGGACTTATTTTATGAACTTTTTCCTTTTTTTTCTTATTTTACCTAGGAATTTAATTAATTTTTCCTTTTTTTCTTTCCCAGCCTCAAAGTAATTGTTTAACAGAGTTCTGTTAGTAACATAACAGTGCTCTGTTAACTAATTGGTTTGCGTCTGGGGAGATATATTTTAAAATCTATCTTCACACACATGTCAACAAGGATACTTGGGTTATACCCAAGTGTTTCCTTCAGGGATGCATTAATGTCCATACAGCTGCCAATTATGTGTTTCAATGTTTCATTCCTATTATCACAGAAATATATACGTAATGGATTCGAGACGATTCCCAGGCTAAGCAAACATTTTTTGAGTCTGACAAATAGTTGCTGACTAACCGCAGGTTATTGTTGGATAATCTGATACGGGACTCAAACTATCCAACAAGAGTTTAGATTGTTTCGAACCCATTTGGCTTACCACTCTCTGCGTTATTCTTTTTGCTGAGTATGTTTCCAGAAAGGTTCTGGCTTCATCAGAAGCATGGACTGTTGCTCATTGCTGTGAATTCCTATGTAACACTACCTAGTTGATTTAACTTTCCCGGCTCCTTAAGAGCTGAGAATGACGGTCTAACTGTCATATAGTATTGCGCTGATTCATCATCTGAGCTAACATACATGGCATACATTTTTACTTGGAAGATACCGGCGAATTTACCCATAGTCTCAGAATATTTTACTGAGAAAACATAAACTTCTATTCCTGTGCTTATGTTTACTCTCGATCCATTCGTATAGCATTGTTTTAAAAAACTAGATTATTATTTTGTTTGCCACGGAATCATAGCGTCTTTTGGTATTGTTCAGCGGACAGACTTGTTTCCTATTATAATAAGCTTCAAAGCTTTAGCCTTCACCGCCACTGTTGGATAGATTTTCATTGCCCTGGTTATTCTAACAAACGGTAGTTACTGTTTCTTTATGAAATCTGTTTGAGTTACTTTTAAATATATTCTGTCTACACAAACAGTGACCCCACATGACCAGGTACAGATATATTCTGATCGTAATCCTTATTTTTCAGTGTCCTGCATATCTCCTGCATTTTATCATGATCAGTCTGGTCTCTCTAAAGCTTCTCTCAAGTCAGTTTACTATCCAGTCATATTCCCAGATATTTGAACTCTGCTTTCCATGATATTATTTTACCCAGGAAGCTTCCTTTTTCTCCTAAATTGCATTATTATAGTCTTGTCTGGGTATATCTTTAACACAATTAACGTCCACTAGGAACTTATAATCTCTAAATTTTGAATGATTTTACAAAAAGACACTCCAAATTTTTCTTTAGCCTTCAGACCTTTTAGCAGTCCGGGCCTACCTCAGATGGTTTTAGTTCATTCACGACCTGGTAAGTTAATAAATGTAGTGAGTCAGTATGTAAAAACTGAAGTAAACAGTAGAGTTAACGAAGTGAGTGTGGCCTTTGACATTTGACGGCATTTAGTATAAATGTGTTAAAGATACCGTAGTCTACTAGGTAGTGTGTTGGCTAGGGGACGGTTTAAATTATATGTCAGACATCTCCAACAAAATCTCGGTAATTTCATCACAGCAGATTTCTAGCAAAAACTCTGAGAGTCAATAAAATTGCCATCAAAAATCTATCGTTCGGAGTCGCCTTTAAACTGTAGTTCGCGTCACACATAACATAAGTGATGTGGGAAGCTAGGTTGTAATTCAGACTGAAGGATTGTAATGACTAATTATGTATGTATGTGTGTAAATATCTAGAAACAGTTCAAGCCGGTGTCAGCATCCAACATCCTCTCTGTAGGCGTTAATGTCAGGAATGGATGAGAAAGTTTGTGAAGACTTTTAATTTTAGAAAAAGCGAAAACCGAGATGAAGCTGTAAAAATATGAAGACTGAATCTGTTATCCAAAAGGGCGTTGTTATCTACTGAGCTAAGATTACAATTTTACACAATTTTTTTTAATATCAATTGAAAAAAATTTATTTTCTTGTATTTACACATTTTGGTCCACTGGGTTCTCTTCTCATTCTGCCATTTTCACACTTAAATTTTTTTTTATAAATATTACACAAGCATAAGAATTTATTCAGTAAATAAGAAAAAAAAATCTTATTCATGTGCGTCTGCTTATATTGCCTCTGGTTTAAGAAGACAAAACTGTATCCTTATAAAAAATAAAAGGAAATATCTACATACTATGTATGTACATACATATGTACAGTATAAGTAAGATAAAAAAAATATTTGTGTTAAACAATTTAAAAATAATATTTTATTTTTTGTGGTTGAAATATTTCAAATGACAATCAAGATGATTGAAGAAATGTTTTTTCTCTGTTTTTCTGTGTCTTTCACTTAAAAGAAGGCATTGTTATATACCATGCGGTATTCCTTAGAATACGTATGTATATTCTATTTAGGAAAATACATGTGTACAGTTGTAAGAGAGCAGGAGCATATTTAAATGTGTATGTCTGCATATGTATTGTATATTTTTCTTTCCTTTATTGTCATACCACAAATATGTTGCCTAGAAACGTGACATTTTATTTTTCTTTTTAAAAAAAAAATTTCTTTCCTCTTCATATTATTTTCGTTTCTTTTTTTATAGTTTGAGGTTTTTAATTTTATTTATATTTTTTGAGCCTGGAAAAAAGTCATAAATTATGTCAGATTGGTTGGGAGAAAAAATTACATTCTAGATTTGAAACGCCAGAGTTTTGAGAAACTTTACATAACAATTTTATTTTGCTCTTAGAGCTTATGCTAGAAGACTACTGACAGAAAGTCGCCAAAGGAATAATTTTCATTACAACCCTTCAATCATAATTACGAGCTAGCTTCTCATACCACTTAGGTTGAGTGTGTCAAGTTTGTACATGAGTAGCGGGACGCACAGTTTAAAGTCGACTCCGAACAACAGATTATTTTGAGAAACTTTTCATGGCAATTTTATTTACTCTCAGAGGTTTTAACAGAAATCTACTGAGAGGAAGTCGCAAAAAATTTGTTTTTTTTTATGTTTCGTTTTGTACGAGATGTCTGACAAGGGATTTGAGCCATGCTTCACGCCTAATAAGCCAAAAGGCTACATACTAAGCTACAGCAACTTATATTACTTCAACGCATGAGATTAATTGCTCATCACTATGACCTCTCTATAGGCTTTGCAACTGAGTCCAAATTAGAATCAGTAATCATAGCAAGTCTATTGATTTTAATTAACGTTTATCGTAGTTCTTAAATTATTATGGCCCAATGATGCTACAAATCATAGTATATACTGAGTTTTTAGAACAACAATGACAATTCTAAAGCTGCTTTTGGACGCTTTTCACGCCAACTGTTGCAATTTCATTTGCTGACATTCCTTGACGTTCATTGAGTCTAATATAAATTATAAAACGCACTATGATTACACATGGCCCTTTTTAAGGTCTTTGTCTCTTTAAATTCAAACAAAACAAAGTATGCGTACGAAATCATCAACATTTTTTATTTGTTTAAAAGACTTAATGATACTATTAAGTGTGGAATACAATATTTTTCAAATGGCCGCCTTAGCTTCTATCGGTGGATCACATACGAAATGTCCAATTGACTTTGTCCGTTGAGTTTAAGAATCGCTGTGATTTATTGCGAATTCGCATACACCTGCGACTTAAGAAAATCTCTTCTGAGATTCAAATAGCAAAATTTCATTGGCCAGTTTACATGACATTCTCAAATCGCTCGTGCAGAACATCCATTCTGGCATGAGTTGTGTGATACGTAATGCCACCCTGTTGAAACCACATATCATTAATCTCCAGCTCATGCAATTCGGGCGAAAATATGTTGGCAATCAAGGATCTGTAGTGCTTGCCGTTGATGTATGGACCAATAAGGCCTACAGACCAAAATCCACAACAAATGGAGACTTTTTTGGTTAGGTTAGGTCGGAGTGGTAGCTCTGATATCAAAAACCTCACTTGAGCACGCATAGCGGCCCGTTGTGACGTCACCGGTGGACGCAGTCTCTGTGCTGACGAAGTTCCGCCAAAATCTGGGAAGAGGAAGTAGTTGGTCAGCGCATGGGCTGCACATCAAAAGCACGACTACCCTACACTGGAAAACCAACCAGTAAGTTTGATAAACGAAGCTATATCCTTAACATCAATAGATGATAGCTCCATCAGGCTGACAAGAAATGGAGAGCCAAATAGCTTATATCTGCACCTCGCAAGAAATGGGCCCTGACAAAGGAAGTGGATAACAGTCTCCTCTTCCACAGCGGATCTGCACCCACGGCAGCAGTCGTTATACGGGAGCCGCATCCTTTCCGCGTGTCTACCCATAACACAATGACCTGTAAGCATGGCCACTGTGATTGAGATGATGCCATGACCAAGTCCAAATAACTGGTTGGTACGCCTTCTATCCATCAGGGGCCAGGTGAGTCTAGCGGTGGAGCAGGACTCCTCATTGACCCAGGATAGGTTTGCGTTATCAACTGTTCGGGGGTTCCCGTTGGAGGGCCACATACTAATAGAACCGTTAACTGGTAATGGTGAAAGCATTCTTAATCTGAAAAATAATGTTTTCCATACCTAATAATCTGTCAACAAAATATTAATCTGTAGGTTTATTACAACCCAGCAAGCCATGTTTCATAAATCATAAGGCATGCAGGAACCAACAACATATCAAAATTGTTGAAAATTGGTGCAATTTTTGAAATTGAAAATTAAATGAAATCTTAAAATTTGTTCGTTTCTTAAGATGTCATGTTTAGCAATAAAATATTTTTTTATTTCTTTCGTTAAGACCCATGTTTATTGGGTTTTTTTCTGTCTTTTGGTAATAAAACATACACGTTCTTAATTTTCCGTTTTTCTTTCATTTTTTTCTTGCCACATGGATGTTATAAATTTCATTTTAAATAAATACAACACAAATATGTATGTGTGGCTTTAAATTGTGCCTTTTCGTTTTATTCGTTTTTCCGGGTCCTTACTCTCTCACACGCAAACACACACATTAGATATTAATAAAGATGAAAAGAGAAGATAGCCTCTATCATTCTTATGTATTCTAATGGTTTTGGTGGCATGTGTACCTTCTGTTGTTTTTGAAATTCAAAAGTCAGTCAGCATTCTATGATCATTAGGCAGCACCTGTTATACATTAAATTCAGATTTCCTTCTTTTCTTGTGTTTTTTTTTGTAAAATTAAAAAATTACTTTCTTTTTTGTGGTACTTTGAATAACATTTCGAGTGGTTAGTTAAGAAACTTAAATTAGATTCATGTAAACTGTACGGCTGAAATGTGTAGTTCTAAACCATACCCCATAGCAAATACAATGGCCCAAACATATTGTTACGAAAATGGAAATGGTGTTTTGCTTTTACATCGTTTAACATTAAAATTATAAGCAAAAGCTACAAAAACAAAAACAATGAACTTGTTTACATGATAAACAAGTAAACAAAAATATACCAACAAACACCAGTATAAAAATATGATAAACAAGTAAAAAAAAATGCAACAAAAAACACTGCAAGAATAAATGTAAACAAAACTAAACAAACAACAATAACGACACAACGATGTTCATATTTATAGAGATCTCGAGAAGGCGAGGCGGCAAACATTCGCCTTCAAGAACATTAATCACACTGTTTACGTTGCCATATAAAAGGCAAGGCAAATCAGGCAACAGAGTCAGTAAAAGTTCAGCCAGTCTTGTGTGAAGACGTGGCGTGTTTGAAGAGAGTAATAGTGGTTTGAAGATCTCAGTAACAAAGATCTGTCGAACAATTATCTATTGATTTGTTATTGTTTATGTAAAAGAGTACAAAGAGGATTAACAAACAAAGCGATTGCTATTGTTTACATCAAGTTGTGAACAGAGGCAAACAGAATTGTGCGAAAAATAAAGAATTTAATTAAAACTAAACACAAACTTATTTTTATTTTATTTGCAATCTACGAGCTCATATTGTAAACGTTTTTAAATGGTAAAAACGTAACAATATAATTGAACACTAACTATGAGATTATTCAAATGCCGATATTTCCACTTCAATGGAAATATTTCAAAAAAATTTTGATGCGGATTTATAGATAATTAAGAAAGCTTTTAAGCAATTTTATTTAAAAGTAAATATAATATTAACGAATTTCATGTCAAACGTATAATTAGATAGTAATATAAAAGGCATTGCTCCACTGTCCTGACATGTACTAGGTTTAGAGCTTACGGGCAAGTTTTTCCCAAACTTGCTAAATAATGTTGAAATCAGGGGCCTGTGCCGGTGTTTGGAGTAGTTTTGAACAATTACGCATAAGCTACAGTCTCGCAACGTGCTTCGGATTGTTGTTCTGAAAGAAACAAATGTGTCCAATATATTTAACTTATTGGCACTTTGCTTAACATTTTGTTATAAAATGCCCAAATATTGGAATAAATCCATTTAACTGTCTATATAATGAACATACCCTACTCCTGCACTGGAAATACAGCAGAGATCAGTAATGAATCGTTTTTTCGCTACTCATAAGCACTCATGAACAACAATATTGAAATTTGACTACTCTGATTCATTCGTACCCACTACAAAGTTGATTTACAGGTTGTAATGAGTATGCGTACAACGTTGATGTCAAACTCATACCATTATTCATAAGCCTACTCATTCAGATTCATAACTATAGAAAAATACTTATGATACTTATAAATGATTCGAGTGACTCGACACATGAGCAAAAAAGACAGAGTAACAAGCAGAGCAAACACACAACCTTCTAGTGAGTATTTTAGTGTTCGTACGCGAATCATACTCATTTTGTGATTCTTGTATCTGTTGAGTTATGGAGAGTCGAAATCAACATCATATGTGTTGTTAAGTATGAATATGATGAGTACTTCAAACTTTGAATATGAGTAAAGGTTCCATGATATTAAAATAAGTATGAATGCGTATAAGTATCAAAAGTTATGATACGATCTTACTCATCTTACGATCTTTTACTCATCTTTTTGAATACTCATTGCTCATCTCTGAAACATATCCCCCACCAGTATCGGCACTCTCCCATGCTTGGAAATAACCTGTGTATTGTTAGGCAAAAGCTCAGTATTTGGTTTACGTCAAACGTACTGTTTTGCTTGTGTTCCATGTAGGTTAAATTTAGTCTCATATGTCAGAACTAACTGTATAGGGGATCTTTACTTCCTACGTGCTATTTTTGACTCGAAACACAAAGACTTTCCATTTTAGCCAAAATAAGTTCATGATAAATAAGTTCAAGTCAATGATTGGATAAACGCCTTAGCGGAACCATGAAACTAAGACAAGCTGTTGGCAGCAGCCTAATCTACGATGTCAATAGAGCTGGTAGAGTTTTAAAAAGTATTTCATTCTTCCTCTCAGCAGATTTCCGGCAAAAGCTCTGAGAGTAAAATAAATTTGCCATAAAAAGTTTCTCAAAAATCTGTCGTTTGGAATAAATTAAATTAAATTAAATTTAACACATACAGCATCAGTGGTGTGAAAAGCTAGGTCGTAATGCTGGCTAAAGGGTTGTAATGACCAATTATGTATGTATGAATGTATTTCATTGTCTGCAGTAACCGCTTCTATCATGACGTTTATAAACTTTTCGTAATGTCATCACATGTCCATCAATCGATCGTCTAGTGTTGTTTACATATACCACATTGTGTCTTTGCTGAACGTTCGTTGAAACAGTTTATCTAAATATCGTTTTTAGCAATGATGTTCATTGCAAGATGAATAGATACGTGAACGAACAAATTCGTAAAATTTGGAACGACAACACTTCATATGAGATCCAAAAACATCAAATGCATCTCGAAAGAGTCGCTGTTATGTTATGTTATGGATTTCGGACTGACATTGTCAACGATTTATGCGTGACCATCACTGTTAATCATTATAGGTTGGTGATTAATGGCTTCTTTTGACTTGAATTTGATGATCTGGATACCAGTGACATATGGTTTCAACAGGACAGCGCTGCATGCCACATTAAAAATTCTGCACGACTGATTTGAGGACATGTAATCTCATGTGGCGGTGCTCTAAACTGGCAACCAAAATGATGTAATAAGACTCTGTTAAACAAATCACAAAGGTTGTTTAAGTCAAAGGTTGCTTAACATAAGCGTTCGGTCAAATTCAGCCCGATTTATGCACCAGAGTTGTGGGAGATTAACATTTCGAAAGCGGTCCATGCAGAGATGCCGCACGTAATGGTAACAACAGGTCTTTAAATGAATAAAAAATTACGATGATATTTCACATACATTTTACTTTAATTAAGTATGATGATATGAAGCGCTTAATGAAAAACCGGATATATTTTGCTCTGATATCCAGAAGTCTTTTTTGGAATTCTAGAATCATTCGATAATCAGAATCATAAGAGGATGAAGCACCTAAAACATGCTTTGTCCAGGTTTATTATTGTACAGAAGCTGTTTCGTAATCGTAGATATAAAAACATCTTGGTTAGCTTCCTAGTTTTCTGTGTTCTTGAATAATTATTTCATACAAGACCTGAACTCCCCATTTTTCGGAGAGCTGAGAATTGCATCGATTTTAAGCAGTTCTGTCTACTCTAAACAATATCTGTTATATTACGAAATCTTTACAAAATAAATCGTATATTTTACATGCAATTACTTGCATTATTTTATTCATTTATTCACATGCAGACTCAGATTTGCATGCTTTTTTGTCTGTAACAAAATCTATAAAGTCTTGAACTCGCTCTTACAATTTACAGATGTTTCTCATTTGCCATGAACTCCCCTGTAACATAAGTAATGTTGCTAAAGTATTAAGAAAAATGAGAATGAGAAGGAAAAAAGCTTAACCCTTGAAATGATGAAAATAATGAATTTTTCAAATCAAAAGATGAAATTAAAAAGAAAATATTTTTAAGCTGTTAATAAAATATGTCAGATTTTAGTTTTTTTTTTTTGTTTTTGACTTCATTTTATTTGGCTTATAATGGGTTAATGCATTACCGTTTTAACCTCAATAAAGTAGACGATTGATGAGTTTAATGTACGTAAACTAACTGCACATATGTTGCATTCATTACAATGCTACTGCTTTGTTACTCTTTCTCTCTCTCTCTTTGTGCGTATGTGGCATTTACTACTTTACGCTCTACCGTATATATTATCATGCCATACAAAAGAAAATGAAGAAAATTTTCTAGAATAAATGAGTTTTAGAAAAAAATTGCATAAATGCATGCACAGTGGCTTAACACAATACCAGGGATATGGTAACCTTTTGGAAGACATACAATAAGTGGTACTTGTAATTGCATGAAGTTAGAACCTATTTTAGATCACAATAAATGAATCATAAATTTTTCGATGATTCCTGGTTCAGTGTTTTATCATCGCTGACAATCTCTGATTGAATCGTTATTCCATTTCGAAGCCCAGGCCCAGAAGAGTCAAATGTTATTTTAAATAGTCATCGAAATAGTTTACAGGACAGTCGTAATTTGGGTACTATAAGTTTCAGTAGAGCAGCTCAACCTAGTCAATCGTTAGTGATCTTGACTCTTTCAGGTTTAGGAAAGGAAGCCAAATTCGATGAATATGGCAGAAGGGGTTTGGTTCTGATACCATTTTCAGACAGCATGATTTGTGAAGCAACGAAAAATAGGGAATTTCGGATACATATACCCTTCACTCAGGTTTCCGACCAAGTTTCTCTCACGACTTATGTTGTCTGTGTTAATTCTATGCATGAGTGGCGGGAGCTACGGTTTAAATTCGACTCCAAACGACAGATTTTTTAGAGAAACTCTTCATGGCAATTTTTATTTACTATCTTAGTTTTAGCCAGAAAATCTACTAAGGGGAAGTCTCCGGAGAAATATATTTGAACCGTGGCCTCATGTCTGAGAAGCCAACACACTAACTACTTTACTTCTGGTAAAAATGGTAAAAATACTGAATTAGGTTACCAACTGATTCTTTATATGTATTCACCATGCGCTTAAGCTAAGAAAGCGCAGTAGAGGAGTAGATAAACTCTATAAAAGCTTGCGGCGACCTCCGCTCAGTAGTCTGCTGGGAAAATCGTTGTGTGTAAAGGATACTGTAAGGATAGCTTCTCAAATCAGTTATTTGATATCGACGTCAAATTGTAGGTCTCACGAGCTAGCTCTGTCTAAAATAATGACTAATTAGGATAGTACCAAGGATACTTACTTTACTTACTTAATTGATTATTACAAGGCTTGAGTCAGGATTACGAATTAGGTTCTCACACACCCCATGTTGCGAGTGTTAATTCTTATACATGAGTTGCAGGATTTTGTGAGAAACTTTTCACGGCAAATTTCATTTTACTCACAGAGTTTTTCCGGAAGAAAATATTTTTTCATATTTTGTTTTTTTTTTTGAAAAGTCTGACCCAAGCCTCACGTCTAAAAAACAACATACTACTAGGACGACATCTGTAGCAAACATAGTCGGTAAATTCTCAAGATCTCATTAAGATCTGTAATTCTTTGTGAATTGATGTGGAGAGCATGGACTCTCTAAATTTAAGTAGAAAAATCATTTACCGTTAGATTTCTAATTACTTTGCTTAAATACCTAAATTGTTGACACATTAAACTGTACAACGTACCCACTGTGTCGCATACATTCCGAACAACACTGTAGAAAACATTACTTCTATGCAAATCAACAATTGTTTGTATTGCCACTATAACAAAGAATAATAACAACAACAACAACAATAAAGAATATCATTTACATTTTTATTTTACTTCATATTATCTCCCCCACTTGCATACCTTGTAAAGAGGCATACGGATAAAAGAAATCTTCTTAAAAGTTAAGTGGGAGGTGAAGGTAAGAATATGTAAAGAAAACTTTTTTTGTTTTAAATCAGTTTCATTAAAATGAATAAATTTTAAATAACATTTCAGTCTGAAACTTGTAGTTGAAACAGTGTTTTGTTTCCCACAAAACTTAAAAGCTTGAAAAGTAACTATTTTCATTTCTTTATAATGCAATACTATAACAGTCGCCAACAAAAGTCTTGGTATCTTAGACACAAAAATTATTAATGTATTCAACAAAACAAAAGAAAATTAAGGAAAACTTTGTGATGGTATCCTTAAGGTTCAAAGGCCCTTAAGGTCAAGTACTCCATTTAACCCATTCGATATGGAATAAACCAGTCGTACTTTGTGTTTTCTATAATAGACTAAGGACAGTGTAATTGATCATTCGATCATAGTCCTATTGAACGTCTACATACCGATAAAATATTGTAAAGCTAATGTAAAAATATATTCGATTAACTTGACTAGAAAGTAATTTCTCTCTCGTGATAGCCAAAACCACACAAAAGTCATAATCGTGTATCATACAATCCGTGAACATGCCAAAAATTTGTTTCAATTTGCCTGTTTATCTTCCAGAGTATAAGCATCAATATCCGCCGTGGTCTAGTAGGTAGTGTGTTGGCTTATTAGACTGAAGGCCCGAGTTCGAATCCCAGGTCAGACATCAAACAACGAAAATATTTCTTCGGCGACTTCCTCTCAGCAGATTTCTGGCAAAAATTCTGAGAGTAAATAAAATTGCCATGAAAAGCTTCTCAATAAAATTTTGTCGTTCGGAGTCGACTTTAAACTGTAGGTCCCGCCACTCATGTAAAAAATTAACACACACAACATGAGTGGTGTGAGAAGCTAGGACTGAAGGGTTCGGGCTTCTTGGGGACGATTGCCCGAGACTGTCTAATGGTGAAGGTATAGCACTGGCCATTTTATAGTCACCTAGCAGCAACTCGTTTCCTTGCCGTTCGCATCTTGAGATGTCCACAAACACTACTTCCTCTCTTCCACCTTCCTATAACCTTCCTATATAAAATGAGGACGTCAAAACCAATGGAGACACCTATCGCACCATGATAACCGACCGATAACCATATGTATCCGTATTACACACCCAATTTTCGACTTTCTCAGAGAAATCGAAGTGCAGCTCAGTCAATACATGTTCCATCGATAAATACAAATAGTAGTCGAAAGAAAGTAAGTCTGGTGAAAAAGGCGGATCACACATCTTAATGTTTTGAAGGTATTCTGAACCGGTTTTGGTTTGTGCGCAGCTGCATTGCCATATTATAAAATGTCCTTGCTGTGTCCTGTGGCACATTCTGGTCATGCATGCAAACATAACATAATTGTTGATTACAACGCTTTATTCACGATTACGACTTAGCTTTTTACACCACTTATATTGTGTATGCCAATACATGAGTGGCAGGACCTACAGTGAAAAGTCAATTCCGATTGGCAGATTTTGAGAAATTTTTTCATGGCAATTTTATTTACTCTCCGAGTTTTTGCCAGAAAATTGTTGAGAGGAAGTCACCAAAGAAATATTTTTTCATATTTTGTTTTGTTGGAGACATCTGGCCTGAGGTTTGAACCGTGGTCTCACGCCTAATAAGCCAACACATTACCTACTGCGATTTTACGATCAAGGCATGTTTCAATTAATCGTCCGTTGCTGTAGCGATCTGCATTAAGAGTACCCCAAGGTTTTAGAAGCTCTTGGTATACTTCACTTTTCTGGTCACACCAGACACACAGCATTTTCTTCCAGCCGAATTGATTTGAATTTGCAGGCTGAAGTTCATGGTTGTCCTAGACTTACCCATGATTTTTTTTCATTTTGGATTCTAAAACTAAATCCATTTTTCATCGTCAGTAACAGTGATTTTCTATCGTGACTATAAAGCAAAATTTCATTAGTGGTTCTTCGGCTTCCCATCTATCTGTCGTTCAATTCGTGTGATACCCATTTTCCAAACTTTTGGAGCTTTTAAACGATAAGAAATTGTTTGTTGTGCAATATTAAATATTTTTGACATTTGTTTCTGACTCAAATTATCATCTCCATCCAATATTATTTCCAATTCGCCGTCTTTAAACATTTTATCTCTAAACCGTTAAGACTGTCTTCTGCATAATGCTTCTGATAGAGCATGGTCACCATATGCTTTAACAAGCATTCTATACGACTATCCATTACAATCCTTCAGTCAGGATTATGACATAGTTTCTCACACCACTTATGTTGTGTGCGTTAATTTTATACATGCGCGGCGGGACCTACAGTTTAAAGTCGACTCCGAACGACAGATTTTTGATAAGCTCTTCATGGGAATTTTATTTCCTTTCAGAGTTTTTGTCAGAAACCTGATGAGATGAAGTCGACGAAGAAATATTTATTTTCATAATTTCGTTTTTGATGTCTGACCTGGGGTTTGAACCGTGGCCTTACGTTTAATAAGCCGACACACTACCTACTGGACTACGGCGACACGATCTAAAAATACGAAAATCTCTGTTTGTTGGTTCTGAAAGCCAAAGTCTGTAGATGACACTTAAAATATAACAATTTCTAGGGAGAATTGTTCAATTTGCATGTACAATTAACACTAGAAAGACGGACAGGGGTCATTTGACCCATTTACAAATCTAACTGCTAATATTTCTCTTATGAATTATATCACAAATTTCTTACTTCGTGACTTTTAATAATACTCCATAAAATTTATTTTAAAAGTAATTTTTTTTATTTAGGTATTCCAAATTTGAATTATTAAAGCAACTACCTAAAAGGACGGAGAGGGGTCACCTGACCCTTCACATATCTGACTGCCGCTATATATTTTATCAATTACTTTTTCCAATTTTTATTTCATCAAATAACTATTTAAGTTTTCTCTAGTATGCCGTAATGTAATTTCAGCCAACGTGTAAATTGCTTTTATTTATTTTGATCAGTTTGTCAAAAGTTTCAATAGGACTAGATCCCGAAGACAAAGATATTGCAGCGTATTTGCAATCTTTATCAGAAGATCGATCAGACGATGAAAGCTATAATGGTTATTAGCAAATGTAGAAGATAGTGAGTATTACGTTTCAGAAATAAGTTCTAGTGGTAATTCGATCGATAATGAACCATTAGGTATGTTTTTTATTTACGTAAAAAGAAATTTGGTATTATAATCACTTTTCACTCAGTTTGAAAAAAAAGCGGCCAATGTCAAATTCCATCAATTGTAGAAAATGAACACGACATGCGGTCAGCAGGAGGAATTCTTTGGAAGACTTGTTCTCAAAACAGTTCCACACCAGGTCGTCTTGCTGCCCATAACATTTTGGTCGAACATTCAGGAGCTATCCATTACGCAAAACAACGAATTGGTGCTGAATTTACAACAGCCTGGCGACTGCAGATTGATGAGACAATTTTGCGTCACATTCAAAAGTGTACACAGGCTTAGGCACATAGACAACTTGGCGATACAAACTGGATTATGTCTTTACAAGAACTGGACAAATTCACCTCAGTTTTATACGCTAGCGGTGCTTGTGGATGCAAAAATATATCTGCTTTTTTTCACAAACTATGTCTAGAGACCGATTCAAAGAAATAATGAATTATATTCGTTTTGACGTGCGAGAAGAAAGATTAACTAGACTAAAAACAGATAAGTTCGCCTTAATTTCGAATGTTTGGAGCCGTTTTATTGAAAATTGCAAATCTTGTTATAGACCAGGTGAAAACATCGCTGTGACGAACAACTCTTTCCTACAAAAGCAAGATGTAAATACATGGCGAATAAACCCAACAAATTTGGTATAAAATTTTGGCTTTGCATAGATGTCAAATCGAAATATCTGCTCAACGATTTCCCCTACTTTGGAAAAGATAACAATCATCCACAACATTACACTTGGAGAGGACTTTGTAATGCGTCTAATGGAACCTTTCGTAAACAAAGGGAGAAATGTGACGACTGACAACTTTTTTACCTCAGTGTCGGTGGCAGAGAGATTGCTCTCCAAACGTACAACTGTAGTTGGGACAGTTCATAAAGCAAGACGGGATGTTCCATCATATGTGAAAAAATTTAAATTAAATTTGCATGCCCATGAAGTTTCAAAAAACCGAAAATAATAAGTGCCTTCTGACAGTTTACCAAGCAAAGAGACACAAAAATGTTTTATTGCTGAGTACTTTGCAATTTTAAAATTCAAATGTAAATTTTTACTATTAAAACTTGAAGATAGTCAAATGACCCCTACCCGTCTTTTAAGGTATATTAATTTTCCCGTCTTTCTAGTGTTAAAAAACCTATTAAAAAGAACAACAAAAATGAGAGATTAAGCTTAAAGGATGTTGGTATTTAACCATTGACATGGGATAAATTTAAATTGTTATTCTTTTTTATTGTTGTGGTATCACTTACCTCAACTTTATCTTATTAGCAGCACACAATTTTAATTTATCAACTTAATTTGTTACAATTATGGAAATCCCATCAAGTTTGTTGCCTGCTTACCTGCAAAAAGAAGGGAAAACAAATCCGAAATCATTATTAAAATTATTGTAATCATTACATATCAAAAGTAGACAAGACACTAAAATGTTGGAACTTAAAACAAATATTTTTTCTCTTTTTTTTTCGTTACAAACTAATCCCATTTGCATGATTTTAAACACGAACATTTTTGGGCATTAAAAACTACTGATATCCTGACACATACACACACACATACACCTTATCAATTTTACTCATACATACCACATACTTAAGTTGAGTAAAACTTGTGCTTTTTGAATTTTACTTTGACACTCTTTTTTATTTATTTTTTATCTTATGGCGAGTATTAGTTTCATCGTTTTTGTTTCTGTTTTCGTATAAAATCCTGTTTAAAATAAGCAGCCAAGTACTTACAGTAAAAATTTAAACAAACGTACGAAGAGGATAATATTCATATAAAAAAAAAGAAGAAAAACTTATTAATAATCTGACACATGTCAAATCAAAAAGGGAAAAGAAGACTTCAAGTCAACTTACCAACAGTTTTTATACTAATAATGAATATTATCTAGAGGAACAAAAATTACATCAGGCTACTATTATAAACATTAGGTTACATACATACATACATAATTGGTCATTACAACTCTTCAGTCAGGATAACGACCTAGCTTCTCACACAACTTATGTTGTGTGTGTTAATTTTGTACATGAGTGGCGGGACCTACAGTTTAAAGTAGACTGTGAACGACAGATTTTTGAGAAGCTCTTCATGGCAATTTTATTTACTCTCAGAGCCAAAAATGTGCTGAGAGGCAGTCGCCGAAGAAATATTTTATTTCATAATTTCGTTTTGATGTCTGACCTGGGGTTTGAACTGTGGCCTTACGCCTAATAAGCCGACACACTACCTACTAGGCTACGGCGACTACTATAAACGTTATGTTAGTTAAGCTTTATTGGTAGTCAGTCTCCTTGTAGCATAGTTAATTTGCTCCTATTTTTCATTTTTCAATTCCTGACTGTTAAGTTGGGTTAGGTTAGAGTGGTAGCATTGATACCCGTTGTGAAGCCACAGGTAAACGCATTCCCTGTACTGAACGAGTTTCACCAAACTAGGGAAGAACTTGGTCAGTGCAAGGGCTGCATATTAAAAGCACGACTACCCTACGCTGGAAAACCAGCTCGAAAGTTTGATAAACGAAGCTGTATCCTTGACATCAATGGATGATAGCTCCATCAAGTTGACAAGGAATGGAGAGCCAAATAACCTATGTATATCTGAATCTCGCTAGAAATGGGCATTGACAAAGAAAGTGGATAACAGTTTCCTCTTCCTCAGCAGGTCTGCACCCACGGCAGATGGTTCTTACCTTGTGGCTTCCCATAACGCAATGACATGTAAACATGGCCACTGTGATCGAGATGATGTTACGATCAAGTCTGAGTAACTGCGCCTTCTATCCATAGAAAGCCAAGTGAGTCTAGCAGTGAAGCAGGACTCCTCACTGATAGGTTGGCGTCCCGAAAGAATTTCCGCGCAGTTGGCAATTCAACCGAAGTAAGTGGCATACCCAAGTCGATTGACTAGGATTCCGAAGAAGAAGTACACCAGCTCTGGCAAGCTCGTGCGCTCTGCAGTTTCCCTGAATGTAACTGTGCCCAGGTACCCAAACAGTGAAGCACTCAGAAAGAATGTCGAGGCAGCGGCGATACTCACTAACGATCCTGGAGTTAATCATAACGCTCGACAGAGATCTTATAGCAACCTGGCTATCAGAGAAGATTGATATGCGGTTGAAAGAAGCACCTTTGATGAGTATTCATTGAGCAGCCCGGTGGATGGCCATTATGTCCACCTGAAACACGATACAGTAATCTGACAGTCGGAGGAAAGTGTTAAGGTCTAGTTTCCCAGAGTAGAGTCCGCTACCAACCCGATTATCGAGATTAGAGCCATCGATGTATATTAATAGGAGTTCCGGAGAATGCTCATTCCTGACTGTTATTAAATAGAAAAATAATCAAAGTAATCTTTTCATTCGGCATTAAAGTCACATCCCTAATATAATATTTCGTCACTATGGCAGCTTATTGTGAATGTATTGATGTTTTCTATTAATTTTCTTCATTTTTATTCTTCTTCATTTTACGTTTTATGAACTTTATTTGTTTCTTAGCATTTAATAGAAACACGTAAAAAGTATTAGAAAGTTTTGTTGTTTTTTAAGTTCTAATTAATTTCTAAGCTGCATAAAATTACCCTAAAATAACATGTTGATATGATACGAATACAATCATAATAAGGAGCACATTCAGTGTTATTATGATGAGTATTGAATTTCTAATAAATTTTGTTTTTTCTTTTTATTGTGATATTTACAGAGACTAGTAAAGAAATTATTTCGTTTGTTTCATTTTGATTGAAATTAGAAAGTATTGGGTCCGTCATCTAACGTTTTTTTTTTCTCAACTAGTATTTATTTCGTGAATGGTAACACTTAGCTCATGTCTGATTTGACAGATAATTAGCTTTATCCTTCCGCTGAACGAATATGGTTGTGTATACGCTTGAACAACGCTGGGAAATATTGCGACATTACTTTGAAAATCATATTAATCTTGCAGAATGTGTGCGAGAATTGCGTACGGATTTTGGAAGAAGAGAAGCACCTTCAGCTCCGTATGTTCGTTATCTTGTGAAAAATGTGAAAGAAACTGGCATCTTCATCGATAAACCAAAGCGTGAAAAGCCAAAAACAGTGCGTACACCCGGGAATATTGCTGCTGTGGCAGAAAGTGTGCGTGAAGCGACATCAACATCAATTCACCGTCGTTCTCAACAATTGAACATTTGAACGAATTTTTTTTCACAAAAATTGAAGAGGAGGATATTGGCAATATTTGGTTTCAACAGGACGGCGCTACGTGCCACACATCCGAAGCTACACTCGATGGTGAAATACAGCTGCACACAATCGATAATGTGCTTAAAAATTGGACCGATCGTGTAGACTACTGCATGGCCAGCCGAGGCAGCCATTTGAATGAAACTATTTTCCCTTATTAACCGGAAGGATTGTACTTTCAAATAAAAAAAAAGAAATTTGAGAAAATATTCAGTAGTTTTTTTTAAAGCATTTTCAAAAAAAAAAAAGTTATTTGGCGGACCCTTTAGAAGAAATGGAAAAAATACTTAGAGACAGTTTAGAACAGATAAATTAGTTTTTGTTACGTGCAACACCACAATGAATATTAAAATAAAATAATGAGACTTTTAGCCATGATTGCCAGAGTTGCCATGATAACACTTGTATTCCATTTTATGCATCCATTTGCTTTCGTCAGATTGGAACGAAAATAAAAAAATGTAAGCAGTTTTTTTTAGTCAGAGTTTCTTGTTATCATCTTTGGGGGTGCTGAACTTTGACTGTTGTCAACAGAAACCTTGTGGAAGCTACATTAGATGTTATTTATTTAGACTGTTATACGGTGTTCAGATATACACCTTTATTGCGTAAATATTTCATATAAAGTTTCAATTAATAATTGCGCAATAAATATGCAAATTTTTATAATATTGAGTAAAACTTAAAATGCAGCACTGTCATAAGTATGTCAGTGAGAACGTTACAAATTATGCGAACAAGTGTGGTGGAAGGTAAGTTTATTTATATTAACTCTAAATCTACCGATACTTCATGTATTTCTATTCATATTTCATTCTCTTTCTACTATATATTATTTAAAATTTCTAATGATTAAAAAAATGTTGTTGTTTTCCAGCTGTCAAATGATTATTGAATAAGCTGATTTGCGTATGCCTGAACACTTAAAATAATTTCGTCAATTAAACGAATATTGACTAAATTAAAATTCATGCCTGAACATACGAGTATTAGACAACGGGTTGTGGTGACCGAATAAGCTATGTATCCGGTAAGTAATCTAAACTTTCATCGACAAATCCTTTTCATCGAAGAGACATATTTCTGAATGAATGGATACGGGTTCACATAAAATCCAATTACCAACTTCTTTTGGTCTGAATTAGATGATCTGGACACTAACGACATGTGGTTTCAACAAGACAAAGCTTTATGGTAAAGAGCTACATTGGATATGCTTCTGCACGTACGCGTTAAGGACATGGGAACTGGTTACCAATATCATCCGATTTGAGCTAGTTAGACTTTTTCTATTGGGATTTTCTAAAGTAGCAGGTGCATGCGAAAAAGACAAAAATCACAGCCGTACTCAAATTCAGCATAACCCATGTAATCCGTCAAATTTAGCTCACCATAGATACATACATACATAACTGGTTATTACAATTCTTTAGGCTAGCCTCTCGCACCCTCTATGTTTTGTGTGTTAATTTTATCCACAAGTGGCGTGACCTACAGTTTAAAGTCGGTTCTGAACTACAGTTTTTGAAGGAACTTTTCATGGTAATTTTATTTACTCTCAGAGTTTTTGTCAGATTTCTGCCAAGAGGCAGTCGCCGAAGAAAAATTTTTTCATATATCATTTAGTTGAAAATTCCAATCCTTGTCAGCTTGACGGAGCTATCATTCATTAATGTCAAGGATATAGTTTCGTTTATCAAACATAATCCGTAATCCTGATTGAAGGGCTGTAATGGCCAATTATGTACTATATGTACATATGTATTCAACACGATATTTTCAATATAGTATAGAGTGTATAGGAATATTGAGCACTTTCTTATAGCTTTAAATAATTTATTAATAATACAAGTAGCATCAGACACAATTATTAATCAAAAATCTGTTCCGTAAAACCCTTAAGCTGAATTTCCTAAAGAACTTAAAGAAAATCACTTCACTGCTTACATAAATCCGTTTATTTATATTCTGCTTTTATTCCAGCATAAAATCTTAACAAATATCACTCTAAAAACATTTTATCAACACTTTATTTCATTTTTTTTTCTGTTGAGAAAAATACCAAAATACTCAAATTTGATTATCCCTTCCGCATATCTGTCTACTAAAATAGGCGCACATTTTTCACAACCTCCAACTCCCAATTACGAAACAAAAAGAGAGAAAAAACAATAGGAGAGAGCGACCATTTGGAGGACTATAACTTTGTTTTTATGTCATTGACAATGTCAGCCATACAGAAACGATAAATCACTGGCGTTTTCAAATGTTTTAAATGCCATAAAAAAATTAGACGACAACTGTCTCTCTAGGAACTCTCGTATAAAATCTAACAAAAGAAAGGCATGATACACAACATAACAGCATAAAATAAAAGATTTAAATGAAAAGCATAAAAAGTATTTTAAAACACAACAACAACAGCAACAACAACAAAAGGAAAAGGAAAAGAACGAATCAAAGTGAAGCTTAAAATACTTCCACACTAAATCATGGCAACGAAATGTAGGAAAAGCAAAGTAAACATATCGATTGAAGACAAAAGCATACTAGAGCGAAAAGGAAGAGAAAATGAGAAAGATAAAGAAATATATAGACAAAGCTGCTAACAAAACGAACATAAATAAAGGCGTTATAAAGCAAACGCACATATACCAACAAGCAAACAAAACAAAATAGAATATAAAAAACTAGACTTCTGTCTCTTCTTTCCTCTCCACAAAATAAAAGAATCTTAACCTACACGTACTAATATAAGAAGTGACAAACAGCAGCAACAAGCTTAAAAACTGTAAGAACAAAGCGAAACAAAACAATGGCATAACAGTACAAATAGCAACAACAACAATCAGTAGAACACTTATAAATAGTAAGATCCCTACACATAAACAAATTCACACATCCATTTGTCTTTTTGAAAGTGTGTTGGTAAAAAGAAAATTACGAAAAGAATGAAATAGATAGCCACTATAAGTATGTATTATTGTTCACACAAACACACTTTCTTGTCTCTCTACTTGTCTGGTAATTGTAAAATGTTGCTTTGATTTATGTCCGCAACATTAAGCACACATACGCACTTCTACAAAAAAAATGAAAGCAAAATATACATGTTTGCGTAAATATATACACCCACAAACGTTTAGCTGTTACGCTACATCTGATATTTAAGTAAAGACACCTGTTTTGGCTATTAGGCTGCTTTAATATCCAAATATCTTGGAAAATTTAATTGTGCTGGGCAATACCAGGCGATGGCATTCCGCCATAAGAGATCCCAATCCAATAATAAACGAACGCAGTCAATAATAACTCAAAGTCACGATTCAGTGGCTTAAAAACTAACTAGGTTGCTGCCCTTGATGGACAGTTTGGAGACGATCCATGAAAACCAAGTCGCCACACATCATCTATTTGACAGCCCGAAAAGGAATCATGTTCTGGTCGCAATGTCTGAGCTCAGTATTCCTGCGAAGCTGCTTTGAGCGAAACCAACTGCTTCGACAAAATAGTAAGGAATCTCTCCAAAACTTCTGAGCTCGTATGAGATTTCAGACCAGGCGAACTGTATACTATACATCCGAGCTCTTAACTTCGTCAAGAGCAATCTTCAGCAAAGTTCATCACAATGGCAATATTTTCTACAAAACGTTCAAAATTCTTTAAAATGTCGACATAATTGAGAGTAGCGTTGCTTTTATTGCTAGGTTAGGTTAGGTTAGGTTAGGTCGGAGTGGTAGCTCTGATGTCACAAAGCTCACTTGAGCACGCATAGCGGCCCGTTGTGATGCCACGGATGAACGGAGTCCCTGTACTGACCAAGTTCCACCACAATGAGGGAAAAGGAAGAAGCTAATCAGCGCAAGGGCTGCACTGATTTTATTGCTATGGAAAGACAATCTACCAAATGAGTCTGGCAGTAAATAAAAGCAAAACGAAATATAGGTATTCCGCTTTGTTGTTGAGATGTGCGACCTTCTATACCCCAGATAACGCTGGATAACTATACTTTGAAATTATTTATCTTCCCTTGAGATGCACGACAGAAAAGTTGTATGCAAAATTTTTGGTTCAGTGACAGTTGGGGATGAATACCGCATCCGAACCAACAATGGCTTGTTTGAGCACCTCAACGTTGTTCATCATGTCAAGACCCAGCGGCTACACTGACTCGGTCATGCCTTTCGAATGGAAATATATATTCCGGCAAAACGTGTATTTGATCCAGGAATTAACGGACGTCAGTATAAAGGAAGATATAACGTTCGGTGGAATGACTAAACTGAGGAACCCAAACGTAGCTGTCTTTACAGTTATTATAGTGAAGTCAATAGGGAGATTCACATCGAAAATATCTTGTAACGTTTAGAGCCGTTATTACAACTTGCCGTTAAACTTGGATTTAGTTAAAGGTAACTTTAGCTAAAGTGAACATTAAAGTCATTATTACAACCTAATGATAAAATAAAGTTAACTTTTTCAAAAATATGGCAGTGACGGAGCAATGTCGATAACACTGCGACAGACTTCGTTTTTTTGTTGTGTATGCTCATATTTGAAGTTACCATATTGAAAATAATATATAATATGGCAAGTTCAAATATAAACTTAACTTTAAAAGTTACCGGTAAGATGATCCTCACTTTAGCTTAACGCTCACTTCTTCTTCTATTGTCCACTTATAATAATGAAAAACAATTTATCTGCTCGTTAAAATCCTCCCTTTAGTTAACGGCAAGTTGTAATAATGGCCCTTAGTCTCATTACTATGTTCGCATTTATTTGTCGTACGCGCATATCATTACGGCTACCATCAACAATAGTTATAGAAGTGGCCCTAAATTACTGAATTAAGACAAAACTGCTGAAGTTGTTGAAAAAGATTTAGCCAACATTGAATAACTATAAGGTCAGCGACCAGCCGAATCAAACTGTGTGGTAAAAACTGGGCCCTGGTGGATAAGTTTATTGAAGCTATAAACGAAGCAATAATGCAATCTCCAGATACGTTTTCCGAACACATCTATTATGAGAAAGGATGAAGTATAAAAGACCTTCCTGTATGTGTACTAGTCCGGGAAGTGTTATCACATGGGAGTTTTGCGGAGTGTAGTACTTTTCTGTAAAACTTTATAAGGCACAAAATGTCTTTTATAAATCATTCGTTAAAGAAGAGATTACAATTTTAACACTGAGGTAAAGTTTGTATCTATGTTTTGCTGTCCATGTAAAACGCTAGGTATTAGCTATTTATGTAATGAAATGAAACACTATAATTACCGCCATTTACGGTCAATGGCAAATAAGTTTGTACAAAACTGTGAAAGAAGAAAGTCAAGGGTTTTAATAAGACAGATAACATTCAGCAATTTTCTGAAACACAATAAGTTATTGAACATAACAGTAAATATTGTTACGTTTTTACCTTTTTAAAAACGTTAAAAATATGAGTTCGTAGATTGCAAATAAAATAAAAATAAATATGTGTTCAATTTTAAGACAATTCTTTATTATCTGCACAACTTTTGTGCCACTGTTCGAACTTATTCCACGTATACAATGATAACTTTCACAATATGTGCTTATTCGTGATATTTCTCTGCTTACAACCTTTTTTGTAAGCAACAACAACACTTGTTGGTTATTCTTCTTTGCTCACAACCTTTTTTTGTAAGCACAACACTATCAACTGTTTTCTTCACGCAACTTGTCTGCACACAAGTCTGACTGAATTATAACTCGATCTCCTATCTTCACACACCACTGGTTGAATTCTCACCCAATTCAACGCGACGTCGTCACAAGACTAACTTAACTCGAACTCCGAGAATCACGTGTCTTCATACACGGCTGACTGAATTCTAACTGAATCCTCGTTGCTCGCTTTATCTTGCCTTTTATATCATTGGATCAACAGTGTGATGAATGCCCTTGAAGGATGATGACGGCCTTCGGGAACAATCCAAAAATGTAAACATCTCGTCATCATTGTTGTTCGTGTATCTTGTTTACTTTCGTCCAGGCAGAATTGCTGTTGTTTTGTTTATTTGTCTTTCCGCTATATTTTTTATACACGGACGTTATTGCCATATTTTTGTTTTTTCATCTAACTTGTAAACAAGCCCGTTGTTTTTGTTGCTATATGTTTATTTAGCTTTTGTTTATTATTTTAATAACAATATTTCCATTTTCGTAACAATATATAACATGATTAAAGCCATTCTGAACAATTTCTCAGTCTCATGCTTTTTTATACAAACAAAATACACGATAAAGGATGAAAATATTTAGAAAAAAGAAAAGTACAATTTTTTTTTTAGAATTGTTGACGTTTAGTTTAGTCCACTTCGTTAACAAAGCTTTAAAAACAGTTTCTTAGCAGTTCCTGTGTTGCTTATTAGATATGGAAATAAAGATTACAGAACCTACAACTTTAATTGTAATAAATTGGCAATATATATATATATATGTATTATGTACCTATATAGTACTTACGACTATATTTTCATCTCAAAATTAAAGCTAAAAATTCGAACCAACAATAAAAACTGTTATCCATTTCAAATCAATTTTTCGTTAAATAACCATCATTTATGAAGAACAAAATGCTATTAAATTGTTGTCTTATATACCAAAATTGAATATTCTTAGTTTTCAGTATTTTCATTAAATAAATAATAATTTTGCAGTCAATAGTCTTCAAAATTACATTAGAAATTAGATAAGCTTTCTGTAGCTTATCCGATGTAGGTTATTAGTGTTTCGGATCTAACCAAGTGAACATATTCCTTCATTTTTTTATTATTCGACGACAACATTATAAAGTGATGTATGGATGTATTTTTAAACACAATCTTTCAAGTTCAAATTTGTTTTTAAAATGCAACTTCCGTCAGGATTACGATCTAGCTTCTGTCACCACTTATGGTGTGTACCAGAGATCAGCAATGAATCGTTTTTCCGCTACTCATAAGTACTCATGAAATTTTGAATATGAGTGAGTCAACAATATTGAAATTCAACTACACTCTGATTCATTCGTACTCACTACAACATTGATTTATAAGTACAGGTTGCATATGAGTATGCGTACAACGTTGACATCTAACTCATACCATTCGAAATATGTTTGATTCATACGCCTACTCATTCAGATTCATAAATTTAGAAAAATACTTATAATACTCATAAATGATTCGAGTGGATCGAATTATTCATCAAAATTTACAGTCTTAGTTGTTGTTGCATTTACAAAAGAATAAAACAGAAAAAGACAAAGACAGCAAGCAAAGCAAACACACAAACTTCTAGTGAGTATTGTAGTGTAGTGAATTATAACGGGTTATCCATTTCGTTGTTTCAAAAATAAACGTAAATAAAACACATATAAAATATTTTTTCATGATATTTCTTTTTTATTGTAAAGTTTGAACGTTGACATTATGTGTGAAACACTACATCATTTAAATGACCTCCACGCGAAGTGTTGCAAGCATTGATTCTTTTGAGGTAATTTTCGACCACTTTTTGACACATATTGGCCAATATCTCAGCCATAACTTGACGAATGTTGGTTTTTAAGTGCTCAAGAATTTAAGGTTTATCTGTATAAACACGGTCTTTCGCGTAGCCCCACAAAAAAAGTCTAATGGTGTCAAATCGCATGATCTTGGTGGCCAGTTGATATTGCCACGACGTGAAATTACGCGGCCAGGAAATGTCTCTTGCAATAAAGCCATATTCGCTTGAGTTGTGTGGCATGTGGCACCGTCTTGTTGAAACCACATATTCTCCAAGTCGTATTCTTCAATAGCAAGCAAAAAAAAAGTCGGTTATCATATGACCATAACGCTCCGAATTGACGGATCGTTCCATCGTCGTTTTCGAAGAAGTAAGGTCCAATCACACCTTCGGACCAAAGAACGCACCAAACAGTGACTTTTTCTGGATGTAATGGCCTCTCTTCAATTACTTGAGGATTCTCAGAACCCCAAGTACGACAATTTTGTTTATTAACTTAGCCACCGAGTGTGAAATGTGCTTCATCGCTGAAGAAAATTTTGTTCGATACGTGGCTGTGGCAGAATCACCATTTTTGAAGTAGGTTTTGATAATTTTTATGCGTTGTGTGATAGTTACGTGATCCATTTTCGTCAATATCAGACTTTCAACTGAAAAGAAAAAAATTGGTTTCACCATACCAATACTTTTGAAACCACGAAATGGATAGCCCTTAATTGTAATAACCTTACTGATTTTTACTTGTTGTTATACTTTTGCTTTTGAATCATTTTAAGACACGCACCCTTTTCTTCTAATGTCAAAGAAAACTTTTCATTAATATTATATCATAGAAAGTTTTCATTATTAATAAACCTTTTTAAACTGAAATAGTCTTCTTTACTTATTTTGTGATTCTCGTAAGTACTGAGTAAAGGAGAGTCGAAATCAATAACATCATGCGTATTGTTAAGTATGAGTACGATGAGTACTTCAAACTTTGAATATGAGTAGTATGAGTATGATATTAAAATAAGTATGAATATGTATAAGTATCAAAAATTATGAGTATGACTCGAATCTATTCATCGTTTTGAATACCCATTTCTGATCTCTGGTGTGTACGTTAATTTTATTCATGAGTGAAGGGACATATAGTTTAAAGTCGATTCCAAACGACAGGTTTTTGAGAAACTCTTTCATGGCAATTGTATTTACTCCCAGAGTTTTCCCGAAATCTGCTGAGGGAAAGTCGGTTTGGTTTTGTTGGAGTACCAAGGCCTCTTTTTATTACCCCAAAAAAAAATCTTAATAAAGAAATAATTTCGAACAAGAAAGACCCTATGTAAATATGCATTCTTGTATATGCAACCCTATACAACTGTCTGTATGTCCTTTCAGATTTTTTGGGGTTTTTGTGGTTTCCTATAACACAACACAAGGAGAACAATAAGCGCGATAAATGAATGGCAAGCCAGAGTAAGGGAAAAACAAATTGTCAATTCTGCTCCGTTGAATTATAAATTTTCGAAATGCTGTCGTTTTGCAGTTTTAGATTTTTCGTCTGTTTCTTGCTGTTGCTTGCTATTGCTATTGTTGCTTTAGCTAATGTTAACTCATGTTACAATTATTGTTTTATTTCATTTTTCATTTATTTTCTCCCCTTCTTCTTATGCTTTCATTTGAAGTAAGAAAATTCATTTGAAACATAAATTTTCTTTTACTGTTGTTGTGGTTTATTTCATTGGTTTCTTGGTTTCCAGCTTTCTGTACTTTTTTGCGATGAAGTTCAAGTTGAAATTAAGCGCATACTTGTGCTTCTAACATTGAAACGATTTTTTTTGTTTTGCTTTTTGTTTTTGTCTAGGTTTCTCTAAACATTTGCTGTATGAAATTATTTATTTTTTGAGAATGAATAATGAAGAAGAGAATAAAAAACGTTGTTTTTGATTACAAAACATTTTTACGAAAGTTTTTATTTTTTTTTTCACAAAAACAAAGAAATTCCATTTAAAGGGAGGTGGATCATCATTTATGTTCTTTTCAATTCATTAACGATGTTTTTATCTGTGATTTTCCCTTTTTTTTGTGTATTATCGGGTGGGCCATCTATCGGTTAAGATTTGAAGCACCGGTTATATCGAATTTGGTAATATTATTCTGTCATTTTATTTTGTCAAAAATTTTAGCTTCAGTATCTCCACTGATCGTAATGAATTGATTAACGATTGACCAATGTTGGGGTTTACTGGGCCAACGAGAAACTCCACGATGATGTCGGTTTTGCCAAAAAAAATCAAAAATGTCGTAGAGCATGACACACAGTGCCCGATACACGCAAGTGTAATGTCGTGGAACTGATTTCATTATTGATGCTCTAAGACGTAAGCATTGATGCGTACACCCGAAAATATCTAAGCTGTGGCTGACAGTGTGCGTGATGATCCATCAACATCAACCCGTAATTGTTCTGAAGAATTCAACATTTCACTCACCAATTTACTTCGAATTTTGCGAAAAGATCTTTGTATGAAGCCTTACAAATTTCAATTGGTTCAAGACTCGCTTCGCTAGATGGGCCAACGAGGAACCGCACGTTGATGTCGTTTTTGCCAAAAAAAAAGTCATCTTTTCGGTTGAAGCTCATTTTAGTCTTGGTGGGTACGTTAATAAGACCTATTTGGGGGAAAACCACACGTGATCTTACAGAAGCCGATGCACCCATTACGAGTGACTGTTTGGTGCGGCTTGTGAAGCGGAGGCGTCTTTGACCCATATTTATTTGAAATTGAGGACGACGCAACCATTACGGTCAATCCAGACAACTATCGCAGCATGATAACCGGTTTTTTGCACCCACTCTTCTTGGTATTGATGCAAACGATGTTTGGTTTCAACAGGATGGTACAACTTATCACACATCTTATGCCGCAAACGATTTATTGCGTCAAACGTTTGGTGGCCGTTTAATTAGCCGAAATGGTGACATCAACTGGTTGTCAAGAAACTGTAATTTCACACCATTGGACTCTCTTCTGTGGGGCGCTGTCAAAGAAAAGTGTTATGCCGACAAACCAGAGTCAATGAAGCATTTGAAGGCCAATTTGCGTGATGCCATTGCCGAGATACGATCCCATACACTCGAAAAAGTGAACGAAATTGAAATTGAACCGATCGATTGAGGTACTGTGAGGCCAGTTGCTGCAGCCATATGAATGAAATAATATTCCATTTCGAACCGGAACAATTGTACTTCATAACGAAAAAATCAATTTGGAAAAATTTCAAATCGCTTTTGTTTTGGTACATTTTTAAATTTAAACTTTTAAATGGCCCACCATTTTTTCGTTAAGCGTGTTCTATTTTTTGTAGCAATAGCTGAGTTGTAATGACAAGGGATCCTATTCTACTACTACTATGGCACACCCAAATGAAATAAAAATTTATTGAACCCCACAAACTTCTAGTCATTATATAGTTTTTAACCACATTTTAGATTTGAAATAAAACTTTACAATTGAAACGTGCCTAAACTTTTGAAATGACAATTTTCTTTTTTTTTCATATCGTTTATCAGGTGACGCCATTAACAAAGAGAGAAGAAATAAAGAAAGGAGAAAGTTTAACATTTTTATTATAATTGTTGTATTGAAAATTGCCAAGTCATTTGGTTTCTTTGTTTTAAATTAACTTTAAGGTGACCAGAGAAAATTTAACAAAACGTCATCAGGTCATTAGGATTTATGGAATAAAAGCCAAAGTGTTTCTGGTGTACCCAATGTTTGGTCATCGTTCGTTTTAAAGGAAGATTACGAGAGAAAAAAAAATTAACTTGACCCTGACAAAAAGTTTACTTTACTATCATGTGCATGCCATATACATAATTACCCCATCTGTTTACCAATTCGATTTAAATAAGAAAGAACGAAGAATAATTTTCTTAATAAGGAAATAAGAACGTGTTAGAAAAGTTTTTTAACCTAAAAAAAACAATGCCGCAGTATAAGGTACTATAGCTATCGAGAGTTCTTCCTTAGCTGTATGTGAGCTATTGAAAAACTATAGTTTTCAGCTGGGAATATCAAATTGTTAAAATTTCTGTTTAATAAGAGATCTAACCTAAAAAAAAAGGGCGAGTCACATAGAATATTTCAGAGGGTACATTACCATTAACGCAATTCATAAAGTCGAACAACTTTTGATCTGGACGGAGTACTTTGATAGCTATCAGCTGCTTTGTGTTTCTGTTCTCTTAAGATTTTGTTGCTGGCTGCAAGTTAATTCGATATACAGTGAGCGTCAAAAGAAACCGAACATCGAATTTTAACCAACAATGTGTATAAAAAATTAAGGTTTTTATACTTATTTTATTAAATTATTTCTGTTTTATTATAAAAAAATTTTTTAATGTATTTCATACAACAAAATAAAAATAAAGCAATGTTTCAGATAACTCCATAGGTACCCCCAAGGAGAATCCTGAGTAAATTTGAAATTCAAAGGCCTAATATATGAAAATGTTATCCCTTGTATTTAGTAGAATATCCCTTATGGTCAAGCACACCATTTTATCTGTTTTGGAATTGAATGTACAAGTTTTGTTTAGTGTTTTCTGGTGGCACCATGAGCAAGTTTTTCGGTTGACTTTTGTTTGAGGTTTAGCGATTCTTTCAAATGATCTCCTAAATACTCTCGTGAAGTCATATCGGGACTTTGTGCAAGGGAATTAAGCCTGTGGGGACTTTTTATTGTCAAAATATATTGGAGTATTAAGACTTTTGCTGTCGTCCACTGAATGTGGGTGGTTAGCCACCAATTTTGCTTAGATAATGTTTAAAAATCGTACTCAGATTTTGAAAGTGCCAGAATCTAATCCTTGTATTAAATTTTTTTATTTGATTGATTGTATATTCAGATTTCCATTTCATGTTCATTAAATTTTTGAAAAAAAAATTTCAAATTGTTATCGATCACTTACTTATAAATAACAAAAAATTTTCGATAATTTTCTTCCTGCCATGTGTCCAATTTTTGTTTTTATTAGTGGTGATCTACCACAAAGTATTTAGAATTTTCGTTTGAATTGTTTTTGTAGTTCTTTTAATTTCCATTTTCCAAATTCAATTGAAAATGTTTTAACAACACACAGCAAAACTGTCAATTTTCATTTAGTGCCGTAGCACAGAACATAGAGTTTTTGTATTAGAATTTGTTTAATGTTATCGAATTTTCGGCCACTTTCATTGTATTTCTAATGGTTTTCTGAGTTGTTTGTTTAGTTGTTTTTATAATTTATTAGAAAAACAAAAATTAACTTTGATTTATACCTAGAAATGGAAACGGAATTTATTAGTTTTCGAGGAAAAAGAAGCAAAAATACATCAAATTGGTCAGAAAAAAAAACAAAAACAAATCGAATAAAATAAAATAAATAAACATACCGAAAAAATTAAAATTGACTGAAGATTTATCACTAATGGAAATATAAATTGAAATTGAAGCTTGTATTTCTGGGAAATATTTGATTAATAATGTTCTCTCTTATTTCCTTTGTATGTTTTTGTTAAATTGTTTTCCTATTCATTTTTCCATTATTTGTTTTTTTTTTTGCATAATTGCCTTTTCATTCAAGCATTTCAAATGATTGTAAACAATTTGTGAACTTATAAAATCAAATAATTTTCTTCCTTATCATAGAAACTCAATTCTTTGTTTTAAATGCATCAGAATATATTGTGTTAGTTTTACTTTCAAAAAAAAAAACTTTATCAAATTTTTATGATTTTTAAAGCTTTGTTTTCTTTAAATTTAGAAAAATTGTTTTACTTTTATTATTTTTTTCCTTGAGAATATTACATGTGAAATAAAACGTAATACATCAGGAGTGCGCACAAAAAAATTTTGCATTATAATCTTTACGGCAACTGAAAAACGATTACTTTGGTTTTGTTGAACATCAGAGTGTTCTTCCAAAAGGTTTTTGTTTTTCATCGTTGTCTAGTAGGTAGTGTGTTGGCTTATTAAACGTGAGGCCAGGGTTCAAGCCACAGGTCAGACATCAAAACGAAATATGAAAAAATATTTCTGGCATAAAGTCTGAGAGAGAAGTTGTCATGAAAATGTTTCTCAAGAAATCTGTCGTTCCAGGTCATCTTTTAACTATAGGTCCCGCCACTCATGTATAAAATTAACACTTGCTAAGAAGAAGTCACCGAATAAGTATGTTTTCAGATTTCATTTTCTTGGAGATGTCTGATCTAGAGTTTGAAGTGAAGCCTCATGTCTAATCAACCAACACACTATCTACTAGACTATGACATCTAAAGTAATGCGAATCCATAAAAATGGTGAGGTCAACAACCCTGAAAACTACCCAGCATTACAATGTTTGTCGGTCTTTCCAAAGTTATAGAGAGTTTGATAAAACATTAATTGTGAAATGCCTAGAGACCAGCAACCTGATTAGCGAGAGGCACTACAGTCTCTGTAATGCACGTTCTACTGGTAACCTGTTGTCTTTGCGTGAAAGTTCGTGGCTTTAGATATTTCCACAGCATTTTGCAGAATGTGGCTCAATGCACTTCAATTGGAACTTATGGCTCAGTGCTTTTGATTTATTTCATTCTTTCTATTCAACCTCCAACTCTCTTTCTTATTTTTATTAACGATCTTCTCTCTTTACCTTATAATCCTATCTTATCTTTGGGACATACTACTAATATTTAGTCATTTATATCTTAGACCGTCGTAGCGAAAAGTCTTAATATGAATGACTCACTTAGATCCTAACTACAGTCAATCTCCGAATAATATGGTGTAAATAGGTTCGATTTTAATCAGTGAAATATTCAAAGTTATTTTCTAAATTATTATCGCAATAATAAAAAAAACATCATCTGTAACTATGGTTGGCTTAAATATTCGAGAGTTCTTGACTTTTTGGGCATGAATATTCTCTGGAACCAGCACGAGTATCGAAAAAAGCATACAACCGCCTTGATTTCTTAAGACGTTGCAAGTATAAGTAATACTGCACTGCAATCCACTGATCTCTTTACTATTTACACAAATTATACCCGAAGAAGTCGCCGTTATCTAGTAGATAGTGTGTTGGCTTATTAGACGTGAGGCCACGGTTCAAATACCATGTCAGATATACTAAATGAAGTATGAAAAAAAATTATACTCAGCGGCTTCCTCTCAGTAGATTTCTGGTAAAAACTTTGAGAGTATAATAAAATGGCCATGAAAAGATTCTCAGAAATCTGTCGTTTGGAGTCGACTTTAAGCTGTAGGTCCCACCACCAGCGTTGCCGTTTTGATTATTTTTAACCAAATTTGGTTATTTTTTTTTTGTAATTTGTAAATGTGTATTTTTTCTTCATTTTGGTTATTTTTTTATTATGGTTAATAAAGCAATCACTTCTTTAATTTTATTTGAAAATTTGCATTATAAGCTTTGCAATCGTTACCATAGTGTTTTAATTCTTTAAGCGTTTTTTTTACGTTCTATTGAAATATTAAAAAAATTTTAATACAAAAAAATAAAAACCTTACTTTATTATTTGTAGTTTAACCCTCTCATTCCCGATGTTGCGTATATGCAACATTGTGTTTATGAGCCTCTAAGTACAGCTATTTTAAATATTTTATTCTGATTCTTTCGCAAAAATATAGCCTCATGTGTTGTTTAAGCTTACAGCTAATTGGTTGGTAGTCAGCTGTGCACGTGCTCACTTAGTAGTTATTCTCCCGAGAGCGAAATTGACAAATTCATTTTGCAAAATAAACCTTATTTTAAAAAGTGTTAAAACAACTAAATAATGAAAGGTAGGTGAGTAATTTAACAGGTTGACTGCCGACAGGTTGGCTCCCTAGAAGGGAACGCAATCTACGAGTTATCTCGTACTCACTAATGTCAAAAAAATCAAGTTGTCATTTTTGGCTAGTTTTTTGAAAATTGCCGCGGCAGTCAACGTGTTAAAAATACCCGGCTTGAAAATATTATTTAGTTTGTCTGTAATAATTTTATAAATGTAGTTTTGCGTATGTGCGTATTATGGTAATTTTGCACAGCCTGCAAAATTCCTACGATTTGATGGTTATAATCATTAGGCGGAATGGGGAACAAGGGGCAGATGTAGACTTTGGAAAGCCTGTAAATGCAGCAGATGCAATGTGCACTTGTGCTCCAATCCTCAAAAAAATTGTTTTGTATCCTTGCATACTAAATTGAAATAAACGACATTTGAAAAAAAAAAAATCAACTTGTATTTAAATTTATAACACCATTGCCCAATGTTGCCTATACACAACATCCTGTAGCTCTGGAACCTAGGTGTCCTGGTTCAAATTTGAAATTTTTGTCAGTTGATATTGAGGTCAACTCTATCTTATATGTTTACTCAAAAAAATTTTAGCCACTCCCGTTTTAATTCGGGCATGAGAGGTTAACTATACAGAAAAAAATAAAAATTTTGTATTAAACCTTAAATTTGTTAAAAACAAATACATTTATACAAAAAAATTTTTTGGTTTTTTTTTTCCTTATTTGGTTATTTTTTATTTTAATTTTGTTTATAAAATTTTTTTGGTCGTGGCAACGCTGCCCACCACTCATGGATAAAATTAACACAAACATCACAAGTGGTGTGAGAAGCTAGGTTGTAAGCCTGACTGAAGGGTTGTAATGACTAATTATGTAGCTGTGTATGAATGCTGTTTGATACTAACTTAAAATTGATATTTTTATTACATGTTTCCGTTAAGTGTGTTATACATCTGAACATAATATTTGGAAAATATTTTTCTCACTCAAATTGAGTACTTTTTGCAGGCCTAAAAACTATTCTCTTATCTCTCTGAGTATCATAACCAAACTAGGTAAAGTTCTTAAGTCAGCTAAAGGATGCATTCTTTTATTAACAACATCTTAAAGTTTAAATTCCACATTAAATTTCGTCTATCGTACTTAATTTTCAAATAAATTTCTTGCAACTCTTGACCACCAGCTAAATTAAATTTAAAAAGGAACGCCTCTCCAATTAAGAATTTCAGAAAATTAACACGATAACCATAAAACAGATGAAACTAGTCAGACTTGTTTTCGAGTGTAATTTAATTGAAACAATTTGATAAGATTCATATTCATGTTATTGTTGAAAGACTCTTCTTCCCTTTTGTACCCCCTTACACTCTCTCTCTTGGCTGTTATGTCATGTTATGCTTAAATAAGTGTTTATGTGTACGCGTGTAAATTTATTAATAAAAGCGGAGGGTGAGTTTGTATATATGTATTGCGTGTGCTCTTTTTTCTGTGGATGTTGTTGATGTAATTGTATTTTTAATTTCCTGTTACTTGTTGTTTTATCGTTTCACTTACTTCCTGGCCCCTTTCTAATTACACGAACAGAAAATGCGGCAGTTAGTGTTCAAAAATATTTTCCATGACTGCTTCTTTCATTTTGTTGTTGTTTTTCTTAAGTTTAATCGTGTTCCTGTTTTCATTTCATTTCCATGTTACACAGTCCGTTACACTTGTAGAAGCTCTCGAATTTATTACCTATTTAATAAGCTTTTTTTTGCTTTTACTTTCAAGTTTTATTGTTGTTTTAACGTTTGTACCTTTTTTATACTAAACACCACCAGTTGATGGTAAGCATTTAGACTGATGTTGGTAAATTTCCATGACTTCAATCCCAAGTGGCTATTGTTAGGAACATGCATTGAAATTTTACAAACTCTTTGCTTGTATTTAACTACGAGAGCAGTCTTACGAAAAGCTGGATAGCCTCCGACTGAATTAAATTTTGATTTTAATCAAACGTACAATAATGAACACCAATCAAGAGAACAGACATTCAGACTCTCACCCAACAGCAGTTTTACACATATTAGGTGCCTTACAGAGCCATATTGACGTGGTTTTTAAAGAGAGACTTCGTTCTTTAACTATTTGCAATTTTTGATTCTGCAGAAGTCTTTATGTACACCCAAATTGGTCATTACAGCCCTTCTGGATTACGACCTAGTTTTTCACACCACTTATGTGATTGGTGTTAATTTGAGTCGCGGTACCTACAGTTTAATATAGATTTTTTGAAAAACTTTTCATAGCAATTTTTTTATTTTGCTCTCAGAGTCTTTGCCAGAAAACAGCTGAGAGGAAGCTGCCTAAGAAATATTTTTTCATATTTCGTTTTGCTGAAGATGTCTGAGCCGGGGGTTGAACTGTGGCCTCACGTCTAATAAGCCAACGCATTTAATACTAGACTACGGCGACTTGAAGTCTTTACTTTTTCTATGTCCATAAGTAGTATGTCCCCTCTCCGTTCTTCTCATAGTCAAATCTTTCGGTAGAAACCACTACATAGCGCTGGTCTTATACAATCGGTTAAAGAGATCCCGGAATGGTAAGCAAAGTCCTCCAGGGAAAGGAGGACTCCCTATTGCTACGGAACTTATCATCGACAATCCACTCATGATTCTCGAGGAAAATAGCTTCAAAGTTTTAGTTTATGGTGACGATCTATATAGCTGTCTCAGACATCTATTCCATAACACGTACGGAGTAACTTAACGCTGCTTTCGTATACTTCTCTCAGTGGTGCGGAGTATACGGCATAGGAGTTAATTCACTGTAGACCTAGCTCATGCTGTCCACAGTGTAATATAAAATCTCGAGCATCAATCCTTCAAGACTGGTGTGAAAAAACTTAGTTGCTCCTCTACGGTATTATCTTTGGCAACCTGCGTCTCAGCAGATTTCTTACAAAAACTCTGAGAGTAAATAAAATTGTAATTAAAAAGTTTCTCAAAAATCTGTCAACCGGAGTCGACTTTAAACTATAAGTCCCACCACTCAAGTATAAAATTGACATACACAACATAGCTAGGCCTAACTGACCAATTGTATGACAGAGAAATCGCCTAATATTTTGGCCTAAGAATATATTTTTGTATAGGGTATCCCATAGTTAGAGTTGATTGCCTTACTGATTATTATTGAACACCAAGAGTGACATACAATCTGTACAACAACATAAAATGATAATGAACTAACTATACATACTCGTATATTTGTGTTTTTCCACTGTTGTGGATTAGTGCTGATAAGAAATTAAAAAATACACGATGACTTTTTCTTATTGTTCTAGGACTTCAAAGACTGAAACTAATGAATGACTAACTGAACTGTGATGAGTGAGAGAAAAACTAACATTTGTATTGAATTAATTATTCAAATTAATTTTAACGCGACAATTTAATTTTCTCTTACCATTAAGGCAAGAGGATGAAGTGAAGAACTTTATTATGTTTTCAAATGAGAAATGTTTTGTGGAATGAAAATAAATTAAAAAGGAAAAAAATTTTTATTTAAAATGTGGCAGTTTTTAGTTTTTTCTCTCTTTTTAATTAAAGAGTATGTACTTAAGAGAGACATTATGGTACCGTTCTTCTCTCTGCCGTTTGTTTCACCTCGCATTGCATGTAAGTGATTGAGCTTGAACCTCTTAAAGTATTGCGGTGGTCTGACTTTCTTTATTTTAAGTTTTTTTAGACACGGGCAGGTGGATTAGAAGTATTTTTCTTGCTTCCTTTCTGTTCCTTTCTGTTTGCTTAGTTACTAGATTTTTAATTTGCTTATGACAACTGTTGTGTTACTTTATATGTATGTAGGTATGTTAGATTAATTGATGTTTGGATTTGTAATCTTCAGTTGCAATGTGAATAATTTAATTAATATGTGGCCGGCAACGTAAAAAAATGTAGTTACTGACGATAAGTTTGTTCTGAAAATAATGAAGAAGCATGGATGTCGTAGGACAAAGTGCCTTTATAATTAAGATGTTTGCCCAAGAAGAAGTTATAAAACTTAGTTTTAGAAAGGGTGTTAGTTACGTCGGGTTCCTCATAAGTTAAATGTCCTTTCAAACTCATACTCATGTCAAACTAATTGTGACATTGTTCAAAAGAATTTTGGAAGCGGGTTTAGAACCAAATTCGGTCAAAATCCCAAAAGTGATCTCACGGAAGATGGAGCAAATATAACTGGCAATAGTACTAGACAGCAAACTGGATTGGTGAGCGTTTTAAGAAGAGTCAATCAAACCGTAGCGATATGCAGAATGCATGATTATAAGAAAAAAAGTAACATGAATAGATATGAAACAGTAGGTACTACCACTCATGATGGTGTGAGAAACTTGGTTGTAATCCTGCGTAAAGAATTCTAATGATCAGTTAAGGAAGTACGTAATTATGTGTAGATAGGACGAGCCTGTAAACAACTCAGAAGGAACTGGATGACATAAAGGGAATGGAATGCTTCAGCGTAACCAAGCCAGTGAGAATCTGTCTCTCGGTGGTACTAGATACTCTGATTGCTCTCTTTATCTTCTCGATAAAGTATGTCCTTCACAGAAGCTCCTTTTCCTGTTGTCATTGTCCCGCCAATGCATCACCACCGCATACTACAGAAAGGCGTCTTTACAGAGTAAGTTTCTTATTAGTCGTACACTTTATAAAAATCTTCTCAAAGTCAAGCAGTCTACTAGTTCCATCAAGGGGACTGTTAGGAAGAATGCTGGAATTCACTCGAATGATCAACGATAATGTGATCGACTAGTCTTAAACAGACTTAAATTCACCAGAAACTCTAGCGATGAAGTAGTCTTTTGGCCCAGTTGCCTAATTACGTATCCCACCCAAGTCCATCTCAGTTAGTTTCAAATTCGTCCCAACCACATTTAAAAATACTTCATAGATGACAACCATTGTATGCATTCAATGCGGCATCTTCGAGTTACATTTGTAAGAGTTTTTTGCATGACCTATTATAAGAACATGTTTAGATTTCCTTGAAGGACTCTCTCTTTATACATACTTATGAGGCCCCAAAGTATACTGTCCAGTACTTACTTCATTACTTACTTACTTAGTCATTACAGTGCTTTATTCAGGATTAGAATCTAGCCTCTCACATCACTTGTGGTGTGTTAGTAGGTTGGTGGGACCTATAATTTAATGTTGCCTCCGAACGAGTGATTTGAGAAACTTTTCATAGCAATTTTATGTTACTCTCAGAATTTTTGCCAGATGGCTCCTGAGAAGAAGTCAAGGAGATATCTGAGTCAGGATGGGTCAGTGGGCTATCGTCTAATAAACCCACACAATACCTAGTAAACTTCGGCGACTTCATAACATTCCCAAAGGTTGACAATGCTTTCGTTAATTTAAAATTATTCCAACGTATTAATTTTATATATTGTTGGCTCTGGTAATCATCCTCCTTATGCAACACATTTTACTTTTTTTTATATATTTATTCAGTCTTTTTATACTTTCTTGCTCTGTGCTCATACATGAGAGTTTGTGTCTGTAACAAATTAAAAGTAAACGGTAATGAAGTATACCGGCTTAAGGGGTTTTCCTTGCCATCTAACGCATTTTGTTTTCTTTGCCAACAACTTTGTTATTTTATTTTTCTTTTGTCACTTTTCCTTTATAATATATTCTCTTTTCTGTTCTTTTCTTTTCTTTAACTACAAATAATTCTCTTTCCTCTTTTTAAAATTTACTTGTAAAAGGGTTTTAAGGTTCGAGTTCAAAGCTGATGGGAAATTGTTTAGTTGGTGCAAGAATTGGTGGGGAAGGTTTTAATTTCAAGGAACAAAAATTCTAATATTTTAATGAAAAGATAGTTTTCCTAAACAAAGCCCTTTTTCATTGACAGCGGTATGTAAAACAGGGAAAATACTCTATTTGGACGTAGGGTAGGATATAAATGTAAAGGATAAATTGTCGTAATCTAACAGGTAGTGTATTGGATTATTAGACGTGAGGCCACCATTCAAAAACCAGAATAACTATGAAAATGTTTCTCAATAAACTATCGTTCGGAGTCGGGATGGAACTGCAGGTGCCGCCTCTCATGTATTAAATTAACACACTCAACATAAGCTAGATCGTAATCCTGACCATGACCAATTATGTATATATGTAGGTAAGTTAAATATAGACTCAACGGTTGAGTTGTTAAAATAAGATTAATTTTATTGAAATTAAAAAATTACATTCTACTTAAAACTATAAAATATAAAAATGAAGTGTTTGCATTTTTTAAAAGGAAAAAAAAGAACATTCAACGGAAGAGTGTCACATAACTCCAACAAATGCAGTTGCTCGTGCAGTTGCAGACGCTTACGTCAGCAGTAAATGCACGCGCTACACACTTAGTTAAGGTATGTTATGTATGTCACTCCTCCCTTCATCAGAAATTTCAATGTCCTCATTGATCTTTTTTACAAATCTGTTTCGAATAACATTGAAGAGCTTTGTTTTTTGCAGTATCATTATTACTAAGATTATTACAATAATAGCGACTATAATATAGTTCGTTTCTTTTACTGCATATTTCTTATGATAATTATTTCTTAATTCTATCTTAGTTATATAATCTTTATTATTTTTAATTAAATTTTCGGAATTCTTTTCAAATGGTATAATGTTTATTTGTGGGTTATGTATTTTGCTCTCGGTTTCAAAAGATCCAATTTTAAGTTTACAATTACTAAAAGTTACTAAATTATTTCCGATAATTGATATATTTAAGTCGTTACAATTTTGGATTATAGTTGTTTTTTGCAAGTTTTTAGTTAACACCATATTGGGTGGTACAAAAGATATACTTGTTTCTTTGTTTGTTTTAAAAGTACAATTAGATAGTTCGTTATTCAATAAATTCTCCAAACATGAGTCAAATAAAGGTTTAATTTTTTTGTTTTCCAACTCAAATATTTTTCCATCTTTCTTTACAAAATCCACATTCAAACTAAGTACTAGCTCCTGATCATCGCCATCAGGAAATGGCAATATCTTAAATCTAGGATACGCTGTTAAATTTTGAGGGATGGTCAACACAAAATATACCAAATTTTCTTTAATCCAAACAGAGGTTTTGATTAATTCAAACTGTTCTGCACTCAAGTGTGATACAGTTTTAATGTCAATAAGTTTCGGATTTATGATGCCCAACTTGGCCAACTGCATCCCCATCTGAATATCTTGAACATGCTCCAAGTAGGTTTTAACGTTATCAAGAAAAGTGTCGGCTATAATTTTAGTAACAAGTGAATTTTGAAGGGTATTTGTTGAATTTCTTAGTTCATTCAAAAGTGTATTTCCAGCGTTTACGTGTTCAATGATAATATTTCTATTCATGTCGCTGTTATCAATTCTGCTCCTTATATCAATTATAGATTCTTCTATTGTGTCCCTATCCTCACTGTCAAGGGTTCCAAAAAGGAATTTTAGACCACTACCTAATGCATTAAAAAGACCTCGTTTATGCCTCTTAACGAACAACTGTTTCTCTTGATCCGCCATATTAAGATATTTGGTTATGATGGCGGACTGTAAGTAGTCATGACTATTGTACTCATTCCACAATTCATTGAAGGATTTCTCCAGTTCGGTTGTATTAATCTCAACGACCTGATTACTATACCCAGTAGGAATCGCAATATCTCCCTGATCGACAATTACATAGCCAGAATTATCTTTAATTTTATCAACTCCAATAGTTTGTGCCACAAGTCCAGGCATCAGGCAAAACAAAACCATGGCTGTGACACGCATTCCGGCAACTCTAATTTGAATGGTATGTTCCAGAACTCTCTTCCGGAGATGCTGCTTCAACTTGATTCCTGCAATCATTAATATTCGTTACTCTATTTCTCTTAAAATGGCTTTTATATTTCCTAACATTTCTATCCCTAAATTTTACCACAAAATGTTCCCCATCGTTTTCTTTTTTCAATACTTCTGCCCTTTTAAAAGGATTATCTATTTTATTTAGCCTTTTTCTTTTATTCTCTGCGTTTATATATTTTATATTAATTGGATTCTCGATTCTATTCAAATTTGCTTTATTGATTCTAGTTATCTTTTTGTTTTGCATATCTATCAATGGTTGGGCTTTATTATAAAACATGTTGTACGGCTTTTCTCCGGTACTAGAGTGATTGATAGTATGGTTGTAGGTAAAGATAGCTTGTTCGACGCTCATGTAACTTAGTTCCTTATCGCCTGATGTATTTATTATTCGCAGTTTTTCATTCAACGTCTTATGAAGCCTTTCAATGTCTCCTATGCCAGTCTTACCAGTCGTTATCTCCAAAACTATATTCAATTGTTGACACCATTGCTTAATGTTCACATTGTTCATACCCTGATCCTGATCGATTTTTAATATTTTCGGCGGTCCCATAACATTAAACACCCTTAACAGTGCTCGTTTCGTTTCTAGCCAGTTCAAATTTGAAACCTTCTCTGCTATTGCGAACTTTGAATAAAGATCAATACACGTTAAATAGTTCTCCCTATTCCATTGCCAAAAGTCGACAACAAATTTTTCGCGAGTTTCATATACTGGGGGTGTCAGCTTAAAGGGCAACTTATGAGCTATGTGATCGGATTTGCACAAGTTGCACAATTCACATGCATTTATGATTTTTGAGATTTCCTTTACGTAGTTTGGATAGTAATATTTTTTTGAAAATTCTTTAACAACCTTTTCTATTCCCTGGTGCATACCTTCCAAATGTAGCTCCACTACAATAGTTTTAAACCTAGAGTATTCTGTTACGTTTTCTAATTCTCTCATTGCTCTCGTCAGTTCTGTATTGCCCGACTGTATTAAGTCCTTATACACGTCTTGGAAACGAAGAAAGTCCGCGTTATTTGGCATAAAAATTGCCGATTTTTTTCCCAGCAAATGCTGCTTTATAATATGCTTAATGTCGTCACAACTCAATTCTATGTAATATATAGTTGTAACTGTATTTGAAAATACCTTTTGTTTGACAGTCCCATTAGAATCATTTCTAATTAGTCTTAACTGATTTCTAAATGTATTTAATGTTCTCTCGGAGATGGGAATATAATTAGCGTTATCCTCTTCCGCTGAGTGAATGGTGGCCATATCAGAGCTAATATTTTCGTTCATATTGCATTCATCAATTTTTATTCTGGAGAGGGCATCGGCAACATGATTTTCTTTGCCTGAAATATGCTTTATGTCGAAATCAAATTCATTAAGTTTGATTTTCCATCTCTGGAGTTTGGTATTCGCCTCTTTGAGATTATGTAGCCACTGGAGGGGCTTATGGTCACTATTTACCAAAAATTTTCTGCCAAATAGGTATGGACGGAAATATTTTGTTGCCCACACCAAAGCCAAAAGTTCACGTTCGATGGTCGAATAATTAAGCTCATGTTCATTGAGCGTTCTGCTTGCGAAACATATTGGCTTATCTTCTTGGCTCAACACAGCGCCAAGAGCAACATTCGAAGCATCTGTGGTTAGAGTGAAAATTTTGTCATAATTCGGGTATGAGAGAATTGGTTCTCTAGTGATCATAATCTTTATTGTTTCAACTGCTTTAATATATTCTTTATCATTATAATTTATTTTATTTCCCTTTTTTAAACAGGATGTCAAAGGCTTGGTAATTCGGGCAAAGTCTCTGATGAACTTTCTGTAAAACCCAGCCAAACCTAAAAATTGTCTTATTTCTTTTTCCGTTTTTGGTATTGGATATTTAATAATGGCATTTGTATTTCTGGGGTTTGGTCTCACCCCCTCAGGTGACACCAAGTGACCCAAGAACTCGGATTCTCGTTTCAAAAACTCGCACTTGTCGAGCTGAATCTTTAAGTTTGCTTCCGATAACCTCTTGAGCACTTTGTCGAGCGAATCGATGTGCTCCTGCAGAGATGCACTAAACACTATAATATCGTCAAGATATACGAGGCAGTGCCTCCCTACAAGGTCCCCCAACACATTGTTCATCAACCTTTGGAAGGTTGACGGGGCGTTTTTAAGACCAAAGGGCATTCTTAAAAATTCAAAATGGCCGTTTGCCGTTGAAAACGCCGTTTTTTTTCTGTCAGCAGGGTCCATCTCTATTTGATGGAAACCCTTGGCCAGGTCGATTGTTGAGAAATAGAGACACCTTCCCAACTTATCCAATATGTCCTCAATATTGGGTATCGGATATCTATCAGATATCGTGATCTCATTTAATTTGCGGTAATCTACTACCATCCGCCATTTAGCCCTCCCTGAGGCATCAGGCTTTTTGGGGACCACCCATATTGGTGAAGAGTAGGGAGAAGTACTGTGGCAGATGATGTTCTGCCTCAACATCTCCCCTATTTGGCGGTCTACCTCTCTTCTGTGGACCTCAGGGTACCTATACGATTTCGTATAGATTGGGTCCTCATGAATAGTTTTAATACAATGTTTCGTTTCATGAGTAAAGGTCAAATCATCACCCTCCTCATAAAACGCATCTTTGTATTTACGCAATAACTTAACTAGGGCCGTACGCTCCTCCCAATTGAGGTGATCCATGCGAAACCTATCCCTACCTTCATCTATTTCAATTTCATGTATATTTAATTTTTGTTTCGTGAGTTCATAGTTACTCTCACTAACGGTGTTATTTCCTATTGCATATTCGAAGCCACCCAACACCATTTTATTTCTACCCACATCGATCTGTGCATTCAAAAGTCGCAATACATCGTAACCCAACAATCCCTCATAGCTATCTGAAAAATCGTACACATATAGCCCTATACGCTCACCATGAACAAAAATGTACTGAATAGAATTTAAAACAACTGAACCTGTTGCTGTTCTTAAAGAAATTGGTTTTGTTTTTTGCTCTATTGTTGATAAGATGTTTTTTCTAATGATACTAACTGATGACCCTGTATCAATAAGAAAATTAATTGGCTTATTCTCTATACAAAATGTTACCATCGGCAATTTTCCGAGGCATGTAAATGAAAATTTGAGTCATCCTGCTCCATTGGAACAGGAGCTCCGTATCGTCTGATTCTAGATTGGTTCGAATTATTCCATCCAGGTCCTCTAGTTACCTGTCCATTTCCACTAAAATGAGTCTGTCGTGAAAGATTGCTGTTATCGAATGGTACATAATTATTGCCATTAGTCTGATTAAAATTACCCGTTTGGTAATTTGGATATTGTTGTCCGGGACTGCAAAATTGGGGAGTGTTTGTTTGATATTGGGATGGGTTGGAATAATGGGGCATTCCCCGAATATGGGATATTGGCTGAAACTTTTTTTCTTGCGTATAATTATTATGATCAATGCTTCTATTCTTTTGGAATTTCTTTTCCTTATACTCAAAAAAATATAAACCACTCTCCCTCAAAATTTTGAGCGCCGATTTAAAATCCGATACAGGATTGGCATTAAGTATGGCGGCAATATGGTAAGGTAATTTTTTTCTTAAAATCTCTAAACCAAATCTGTTTACCTCCAATCTATATATACTCTTTCTAGTTTCAGTTTCTTCACTCAACTTTATACAATCTTTTATTTTACAAATAGCACTATTTAACGTTTCACAAAATAACTTAACACTATTAACAAACTTTACATTACCCAACTCCAGTATCTGTGTTGAGATGTCCTTTTTTTCGCCAAATTCCTCCACCATCTCTGACTTTAGTGTCTTCCAGTCGCTGGGGTTTTCCCTTCTAAGAAGATCTGCAGCAGGTCCCACCAGCTTCCTTTGGATTGCGTTAAAGAATAGTTGTTTAGCTTCGATTTCAAGGCCACTTATCGTTGAGACAATGGAGTCTATGTGTTCTATAAATATCGCCAGTGTGTCGACATTTCCGTCAAATGGTTCAACAAAATTCAAATTTTGTAGAGCAAATTCCCTTTTTTCTTTGTTGTCCGGCATATTGGAGATTTTGCAATTATTCAACAGTTTATTTATTTCGTCAATTGCGTTATTCTCTGTCATTTATTTAGTGTTTTCAGTTTTTGTTAAATTTTTGTATCACTTCATCAAAAGTTTATTTATTTATTCAGTGATTTTATTTGTTTAGTCAGTATTTTATTAAGTTTTATTAAATTTATTAAATAAAATTTTTATCACTTTTTCACTATCACTTATCACTACTGTTAATTACTTTGTTTCTTACTATTCAAATTTTTAATACTAATGCAGGTTCGTTTGAACCGACTGCGCCAGTTAAATATAGACTCAACGGTTGAGTTGTTAAAATAAGATTAATTTTATTGAAATTAAAAAATTACATTCTACTTAAAACTATAAAATATAAAAATGAAGTGTTTGCATTTTTTAAAAGGAAAAAAAAGAACATTCAACGGAAGAGTGTCACATAACTCCAACAAATGCAGTTGCTCGTGCAGTTGCAGACGCTTACGTCAGCAGTAAATGCACGCGCTACACACTTAGTTAAGGTATGTTATGTATGTCACTGGTATAAAAATAGAGAAACCTTTACGGCTTGATTCCAAAGGGAATAATGTTTGGAAATTCCGAGTAAATTTGGTAGCCAAAATTATTTAATTTTCGATTTCCGAAAAGTTCCCTCACATAAAATAGACAAATGTTCCAGATGCACCGGCGTGATGTGAATGGTTTTTTGTGAAAATAAAACATTTTATATTTAAAGAAATGCTCATTGCTGGCTGCGGACTTTTTTGATCCTTCAGGAAATTTGAGAATTCCTCGCCAATAAAACTGTTGGTCTTTTGAAGCAAGTAAATTTTCCAATTTACCCAATTTTCAACTTTCTCGTAAGAATCCAAATGCTGCTTAACTACTACGTATCTCGTCCATGATAGCAAATAGTAGTCGAAAGGAGCCAACTCTGATGAATACAGTGGGTTGGGTAGCAACTTTCAGCCTAATGCTATGATTGCATCCTGAACCGATTTGTTTCGTGTGCAGGTGCATTGTTATATTTCGGAATTAACTTTCCGTGTCTTGCAGCACATTCTGATCATTACATACATACATACAAACAAACAAATATAACATAATTGGTCATTACAACCCTTTCGTTAGGATTACGACCTAGCTTCTTACACCACTTATGTTAATTTTATACATGAGTTGCGGGACCTACAGTTTAAAGCCGACTCCGAACGACAGATTTTTGATAAACTTTTTATGACAATTTTATTTACTCTCAGGGTTTTTTCCAGAAATCTGCTGATAGAGGAAGTTGAAGAAAAAAATATTTTTTATATTTCGTCTGACCCGGGGTTTGAACTGTGGCCGCACGTCTAATAAGCCAACACACTACCTACTAGATTATGGCGATTTTACGATCAATGCATGATTCAAATTAATCATCTGTTGTCAGTGGCAGTCTGAATTAACAGTTTCACCAGGTTTTAGAAGATCGTGGTATACCTCACGTTTCTGGTCTTACCAGACACACAGTATTCTCTTCCAGTCGAATCGACATGGATTTGTAGGCGCAGTTGGTGTTTGTCCCGGCTAAACCCATAATTTTTTCGCTTAGAATTCTGAATCGAAATCAATTATTTATCGTCAATAACAACTCGATGCAACATTGATTCTCTATCATATCTTTGAGGCAAAATTTCACAGAGAGTTTTTGATTTTCCATCCGTCTGTCGTTCAATTCATGTGGCACCCCTTTTCCAAACTTTTGAGTCTTTTTCATAGCTCTCAAACTGTCAGAAATTGTTAGTTGTCCAACATTTAACATTTTTGCTATTTGTTTCTGTCATAGAGTGTCATCTTAATCCAATACTGTATGGATTTCGATATTTTTAAACTTGTTTGATGGTCTTTCACGTTCTTCATTTCTCACATAAAATTCGTTATCTCTGAACCGTCGAAAACATATTCTGCATGTTGCTTCTAATAGAGCATGATCACCATATGCCTTGAGCATATGAGCATTCAATGTGACTCACCATCACTTTCCTTCAAATGAAAACAAAAACTTAATGCTTTCCGCAAAACATTATTTTCTGCTTTAAAATTCGCCATTTTTAAGACGATGACAAGATATGATGCTGTTTGTAAATTGAATGTGTTTGACAGATGCCAACGTTAATACAAAAAAAATTAAGGCTCGTTTACAGTAAATGTTGTCTATGGGGACATTTGTATCTTGACGATCACTTAATGCAGGCTCATCTGATGCACTAATAGATTATCGGCTCCGCCATCTAACGTTTTTTTTTTCAACTAGTGCTTATTTCGTGAATGGTAACACTTAGCTCATGTCTGATTTGACAGATAATTAGTTTTATCCTTCCGCTGAACAAATATGGTTGTGTATTCGCGTTTTCGCTTCGCTAAGTGGGCCTGCTATCGACTTACAGAAGATGCCGATTTTGGCAAAAAAATCATCTTTTTAGATGAAGCTCATTTTGATCTTGGCGGGTATGTAAACAAGCAAAATTGTCACATTTGGGGCACAGAAAACCCGCACGCATACATTGAAAAGCCGACGCACCCAAAACGAGTCACTGTTTGGTGCGGATTTTGGTCCAGAGGCATAATTGAGCAATTTTTCTTCGAAAATGAGCAAGGAGTGGCCATTACAGTCAATGGCGATCGTTATCAGGCCATGTTGAACGAATTTTTGTTCACAAAAATTGAAGAGGAGGATATTGGCAACATTTGGTTTCAACAGGACGGCGCTACGTGCCACACAGCCGAAGCTACACTCGATATTTTGCACCCTGTTTTTGAAGATCGCATTATCAGCCGCAGAGCTGATGTCGTTTGGCCACTTCGGAGCTGCGATTTGACACCGTTGGACTATTATTTGTGGGGTGCCGTCAAAGATAAGTGTTACGCCGACAAGACAGAGACAATTGACGCTTTAAAGGACAATATTCGTGAAGCCATTGGTGAAATACAGCTGCACACAATCGATAATGTGCTTAAAAATTGGACCGATCGTGTAGGCTACTGCATGGCCAGCTGGGGCAGCCATTTGAATGAAATTATTTTCCATTATTAACCGGAAGGATTGTACTTTCAAATGAAAAAAGAAGTTTGAGAAAATATTCAGTAGTTTTTTTTTTAAGCATTTTCAAAAAAAAAGTTATTTGGCGGACCCTTTAGAACACCCTTTGTGCTATTAGGGCACTCATTTTCGGAATATTGTTTGTTACTAACATAAAACATGAATCCTCTAGCACATACATCACTACATATTTCATAAATTGTGGCACTTGAAAAATCAACCTGAACTTGAAAGCCCTTGTACAATTTTCTATACATGAAAGAAAAAGGTCAACACTTTTTCATCTTTTTTTTTTTGCCTTTTTTGCGTTACAGGGAAAAACTAAGGAAAATAACAAATTGTGTTGTTTTAACTTCATCTATTTTGATGTTGTTGTTGTTGTTGTTATTGCTACAGCTGTTGTTGTTGTTGGAAATAGTCTTAATGAACAGCTTTAATTATTTCTCTTGACTTGAATTAAAAAAAAAAATTAAATGAAATGAAATGAAAACTAAAAAATTCTATGTAAAGTAGTAACAGGGGAAGTGGTGGAAGTGGTGGAAGTGAAAGAAGAAAACAGAAACAGAAATAATAAAATTTCATTTGATTGCATTTTATTTTATAAAGTCCTGTCTATTTACTTGATTATTTTAATAATTATTTTATATTTTTTTTCTATCTAGTTTTCTGTACTTTTCTTTACTGTTATGTTTTATATTATTTTTCTTTGTAAATTTATTCTTTTAAATTTCAAAACTAACATTCAATTAAAATTTTTAATTTCAATTAAATTTTATTTAAATTATTACAAAAAAATGTGTTTTTCGGTTAAACAAATGAGACATCTGACAACAGGGTCAATTTGAAGTAACCGGACGTGATAATGAAGTCCCGATATACTCTTATTAAACGTTCGCCTGTGGCTTAACCCCTGGCTTAGCCAAAACAAAACGAAACGTGAATAGTAAAGGGTGATTGATTAAAAAGTTGAAATTTAAAAATGCAATAAACTAAAACCGGTTTGACAAATTCAATTTTTTGATGTTAGAAATGGATTATCATTTCATTCATATGGCTGCCGCAACTGGCCTCACAGTACCTCAATCGATCGGACCAATTTTCGTGCAATTTGTCGAGTGTATAGGATCGTATCTCGGCAATGGCATCACGCAAGTTGGCCTTCAAATACCCAATTATCCCTGGTTTGTCGGCATAACGCTTTTGTTTAACGGTGCCCCACAGAAAATAATCCAACGCTGCCAAATCGTAGTTTCTTGGCTGCCAATCGACATCACCATTTCGGCTAATCAAACGTTTGACGCAATGTATTGATTGTGGTATGAGACAAGTTGCACCATTCTGTTTAAACCAAACATCGTTCACATCAATACCATGACGGGCGGGTATAAAAAATCGGTTATCATGGTGCGATAGGTGTCTCCCATAATGGTTGCGCCGTCTTCATTTTCAACGAAATATGGGCCAATGATGCCTGCGCTCCACAAACCACACCAAATAGTCACTCTTAATGGATACATTGGCTTCTTTAAGATCACATGCGGGTATTCTAAGTACCAAGATGAAAATGAGCTTCATCCGAAAAGATGATTTTTTTTTTTGAAAATCTAAATCATTTTGCTGTTTCTCGTTGGCCTAATAAATCCCAACTTTGCTTAAGCGTAAATCGATTCATTACGTTCAGTGCAGATACATATATAATTGGTCATTACAACCCTTCAGTTAGGATTACGACCTAGTTTCTCACACCATTTATGTTGAGTGTGTTAATTTTATACATTAGTTGCGGGACCTACAGATTAAAGTCGATTCCGAACGACAAATTTTTCAGAAATTTTCATGGCTATTTTATTTACTCTGAAAGTTTTTGCCAGAAACCTGCTGAGAGGAAATTACCAAAGAAATATTTGTTTCATATTTCGTTTTAGTGGAGATGTCTGACCTTGGGTTTGAATCGTGGCCTTACGTCTAACAAGCCAACACACTACCTACTAGACTCCGGCGACTTCAGTGGAGATAATATACTGAATTTTGTGACAGAATAGAATGACATAAGTGTTGTTCGATTCGAAATAACCGTTGGTTCAAATTTAAACTGATAGATGGCCCAACCGATACATATTCTCTTTCTTTATACGAATTCTGATTTTTTTAATTTTCTTCCCAAATCTGATTTCAATCAAATGCAAACAGAATGAGTAAGTTTTGCGACAAGAGTCAATTGTCAAGAGTCAGAAATATTAAAAGGACTTATTTTCCTACATACCATATGTAAGCTTTCTGTTTTCTTCAAATACAGTCTCCTACAAATTTTGTATCGATCTGGTTGACATATGCATTTCAAATTTCCCCACTTGTCTAAATACAGCATAACTTTTACTCCTGGCTGCTGAACCAAATTTTTTTTGTTGGGCTGCGATACTTTTTGAAGTAAAGGATAATTGAAATTTTTTCAAAATGAAACACAAATAAATCATTCTTTTTTTTTTCAATTTATTAGCAAATCAATAGAAAACAGACGCATGAAAATCTAATTAAAAATTTAAAACGCCGGTGGCACTATTCACTTCATTTCAACGCAAAACAGACAAAAATGTGGTTTAATTATGAACTTCTAAGCAGAAATTCTGTTTAATTTATTAAAACTTTTTTCCTTAACCCATTTTGCATTTTAATTAAATTAATTAATTAAAGCGAAAGTCACAAAAAAGTGGTAAAATTTTGTTCAAACAGTAACAAACAAGACTTGGATTTGTATCGAGTAAAACAAAGTTGTGTGTGAGATATCATCGCAATTTTTTATTCGTTTGAAAGATCTCTTGATACCATTATGTATGGAAAATAGCACCCATCACGGCTGTACCATCACACTTGTACATAAATCGGGGCGACCGATGGCTTCGAGTATTCCTGTGGTTTTCGCATTATTTTCGAAATTAAAAAAAGAAAAAGTCTAACGGAATTAAATTACACGATTTCAGTGCACAGTTCATATCACCTCAACTTGAGATGAGCATACCTTAAATCACTCATGCAGAATATTCTACGCGCCATAATCCTGTTAAACCTAGCAGACTGCAGATCCTCGCTTTTAACCATCAAGCATTAGCCATTGAATGGAATTTATTCGTAATTTTTAGCCCAATTGTGACCAAGACGTTCTTAAGGGTCTCATTCAGTCCCATATTTGTTCTAACCAATTTGTCCAAAACTAAGTTTTCTTGAAAACCTTCGTGTAATCTGTCATTACTCAGGGAAATAGGCGACATTCAGGGTTAGGCTTGGATTTCGATACGATGTTCGAAAGCAACTTGTGACAGCCTGGCTGTTTGTGTAGGTCAATATATTCTCCGGAAATACTCAGAAAACTCTTCAGTAGACAAATGTAAAAAAAAGTACCATTAGAAAGTAAAACGGTCAACAACTATACGAATTCCGTATGCTCTCGGCCGATTATGATCACCGTAAAGTGGACAATGTGAGCCGTGAAATTCTTGCAAATTTATATATTTTTTTTTCACAACGACTTGGCGAAACTTACCGGAAATAAGTAAGTAGTGGTATGAAGTAAGCGTCAATATACAAATGTCACCATGGGGAACCTTTATTGTGAACGTGCCTTTAACAGCATATATTTTGATGCATTTTGTACATTAGCATTAATTTTTTGTTTTCATTTAAAGAAATGTGCTGGAGAGTCGCATCGGATGCTTGTCAAGGCATATAGTGATCATGATCTATCAGGAGTAACATGCAGGAGATAATTTCGACGGTTCAGAGATAATGATTTTCATGTGAGAAATGAAGAAAATGGAAGACCACCCAAACCGTTGGAAGATGCCGTATTACAAGCAATAGTGAACTAAGATGACACTTTAAGTCAGAGGCAAATAGCAGAAATATTAAATGATTTCAAGCTATGCGAAAGAACAAAAAGTCTGAAAAATGGGTGCCACATGAATTAGACGACAGATAGGTGGAAAACCGAAATATTCCATTTGAATTTTTTGCTTCAAAGCCATGATAGAAAATCAGTGTTGCATCGAATTGTTACTGACGAAAAAAATCGCGAGTTAATCCTTCACAACCATTATCTTTAACTGAAAAACTAGATCAATTCCACAGGAAGACAATGCTGTGTGTCTGGCGGAATCACAAAGATGTCGGGCACCACGTGAAACCGTGTACCGTCAATGCAGATCGCTGCCGGCAACAAATGATCAATTCGATCCATGCATTGATCGAATTTGTTTTCATCGATGTTACATTTATTGACTGAGCAGTACTTTAATTAATACGGAGAAGTCTAAAATTGGGTGACCAATTGGTTTGCTTCAAAACACTAATAGTTTTATGGACATGAAAATGGTATAAATGTGTAGCCAGCAATGGGTAATGCTTTGAATAATGTTTCTTACTTTCCAATTAAAGCTTGTGTTTAATTTTCACAAAAAAAAAAAGAAAAACGTTCATTACAAATAGTACATCTGGTATCCATAATAATTTCGATTTGGGCGCTAATTTTGATAATGATACAAATTAAGTTCCAGTACCAGGGTTAAACACCCAAGGATGATATTTTAATGCACTTAACTTCTATACACTTAACATCTAATACGGTGTTCGGATATGCACCTTTATTGCGTAAATCGCAATAAACGCCATTATTGAGCTGAATATTTCATATAAAGTTTCAATTAATTATTTGTACAATGGGTCAATTTCGACCTCCGGGTACTGTACTTGTCTTAACTGACAAGTACACGTCCTCTACCCTTCAATTAATAATTGCATAATAAATACGCAAATTGTTATAATATTGAGTTAAACTTAAAATGAAGCACTGTCATAAGAGTGATACCAGAGACCATATTACAATTAACCGAATACTTTCTGTTGATATTTGACAACTCAAGTGTCAGCAACGATAAGCAAACACTAATAAACTAACAAACGACACTAATTTTCACGACCAAAATAAAAACAATGTTGTTGTTTACCAGCTGTCAAATGAATATTGAGTAAGCTCAATTGCGTATATTATCATGCCGGAATACTTAAAATATTGTACTTAATTAACTGAATATTGACTCAATAAAAGTGCATATCTGAACATAGTATAAGAAGGATGCCGTATTTATTTTGTATAAAATATTATAAAATATATATTTTACATTCCTTTGAATATCCCACTCACATTGATTATATATTTGCTACAATCAAATAATTGTACGCACACACACATACATTTTATATCTGTTTTATACATGTATTGGATTAAATAATTTGATTTTCTATTGCCTATTCATTGAGAGTCATAAACCTTTCAAATAAATTCAATAATAATTCGTTAGAAAGTCTGATTAATCAACATAATGTTTCAATGGCCTCACCATAGAGCCTTTATGAAACAGAAATACAAAAGGTAAAGGGAGGAGAGAAAAGAGAGGAAAAAATAAATAATAAAAATAAAAATCATAACAATAATGCTTCAATAATTATTTAAGTGTCAATGATTGAAACAATTTTATTTTTATTGTCTTTTAAGTTATAATAACCAATACCTCTACAATTGTGTGCATCACATTTTTATTTACAAGCACTGTGTACTTAAACTCATAAAATACAAATACAAAAAAATAAAACAATCCTGTAGACATGTTTAACACATCAAGGATGTTGCTTAGGATGTGGTTGGTCAGACAAAAGTGTGCGCACACATACAGACGCACACAACTACAAGCTGTTAACACACACAAAATACAAGTACAAGAATTAGTTGAACAAGATGGTGAAACTGCTACATGTGTTACTTGTAACAAGAGGAAAAGAAAAAAAAAAAAACAAAGAAAAAACAATAAAAAAATCCAGAATAAAATGAAATGAAATAAAAAGAAAATGTGAACATAAATCACAGACACTAAAATTTCATTATTTTCATCAAAATGTACCAGCCAAAACAACAAACAGAAAACATATTTGTGTACAAATTCAAGTGAAGATAATCGTAAAATAAATAAATGTCTGGGCTTATGCTTAGGCACAGGCACAGGCACTGGCATACACATACATCTCCTCAACCAGTTCTCAATTGGGTTGTTGACTCATTCATATATTGAAACAAATCAAATCATGTAATGTATCAATAAACATAAAAATAAATTCCAAAAACAAAAAAATAAAATTTCGATAATTTCAAACACATTCACCAGCCATGTCTATAGTATATGGGTAATTTCACATTCAATTTATGAGAAGCACTGCATAGTGCTTCACAGTGATGCAACGAAACTGGAGATACAAATTTTGAACTTTTATTTCGAAATACAGTTTCCTTGTGATAATGTCCCATACATGCTACGTTTTACAAAATAATCAAGCTTTCCTACAGCTATCTATAGCCTCTATATTTGATGAATATTTTCCTCCTCAAGTGCCGCATACCTTTGGGATAATATGGTTAGGTTAGGTTGAAGTAGTAGTTTTGATTACGAAAGCACACTTGAGCAGGCATGGCGACCAGTTGAGATGCCACAGATAAGTGTAGTCCCTGTACTGACCGAGTTCCACCAATCACATCGAAGAAGTTGGTTAACGCAAGGACTTCACATTAAAAGCATTCCTTCTTAGGGATGATACTTCAAAACAAACATCGTTGATAGGTAGCTCTTGATGATCATCCACCAATCATGCTTTATTCGAGTACTTCGCCAGTGTTTACAGCAGTTTAAGTTCAGACTGACTTTTTCCGTTGTTAAACATTTCCTTACTAAATTCAAACATTATTTACTTTTAACATATTATAGGTTAACAGTAGCCAAAGAGGTGTACTCCCGTCTTTACTATAGAACCTCAACCTTAACACTCAATTAAAAGTCATGGAAAAGTCATGTAAAATTCGTTTTGAAAATTTCGGGATCTGCAATGAGTATACTATAGAAATGCTAAAACGAATGTATTATTCAAAAGGAGATACAAAGTTTCTCAATTTGTTGCCTCTGGTACTCCATACTTTTATTCTACAAAATAATGTCAAATATTTTGGAAGCTCTTTGGAAGATAAATACACAAGCAGGAAAGTGTGTTAACTTATTAGACGTGAGACCATACTTCAAACCTCAGATTGGACATCACCAACAAAGCGAAATATGAAAAACTGTTTCTTCGGCGACTTAATTTCAGCAGATTTCTGGCAAAAAAGTAAATAAAATTAATAGGAAGGCAGTTTAAACGGTAAGTGAACATTTCACTTTATTCCTAATATAATTCCTTGATTGGAGAACAAACAGTGTGAGCTAAACTTCTGTGTGACCCAATTTTTACCCGTCATGGTTGCTACAGAAAATACGTGCACACAGTTGGACATGATAGCTCCTCTGTATACTCAAGTAGTGGGAATGACAAAGAAAAAGCGAAGCATATTTTACTATGCTGCCTGAGATTGATATGGCATGGAGAAATGAATTCCACGCCAAACCAGCTTATAAGAGAGATGTTAAATTCTAGAATTCTATGAAATCGCATGACTGAAGTTAAGCTATAACTCCGAAGGTTGGAGGTACAAAGGCGAAATCTGATGTGCGAAAGTTTTGAAGCTAACCAGCCCATCACGCATAGGAAAATGGCTCAGAAACCAAGCTATACCAACGAATACTCACTACGATTTTCGGAACGAAAATGCTTGCTATTACAAAATGTATAATTTAGACTAGGGAATCGTCGTAGAGTAATAGGTAGTGCGTTGGCATATTAGACGTGAAGTCATGGTTCAAAAACCAGCTCGAATATCAGGAACATATATAAAAACATATTTTTTTTGGCGATAAATACAATGCCATAAAAGGTTTCTCGAAAATCTGTCATACAGATTCAATTTCAAACTATAGATCCCGCCACTCATGTATAAAAATTAACAAACTCAACATGGATGGTGAGAGAAGCTAGATGTGATCCTGACTAGAGGATTATAATTACGTATTAAGTATGTTAAATAATATTAGCCAACTTGAAACAAACAAATTAAACAATTATGGCATTAGTATCCAGGGAAACTGCATCAAGAATTGTTCTAGGCTGTAAAAGGTGATCTTCAAACAAAACACGGTATGCATTATAAGGATATGTAATCGTCAAGAAGTGATGGGAAATGAGGAAATGAATAACCCAGTTAAAGTGCTAGAGGATTACAGAGCATTTATCGAAATATTCAAACGATTTTTTTTGCATTGAAAACCAGGCTACTATCCATGCATACATAATTAGTCATTACAATCCTTCAGTCAGGGTTACAACCTACCTTCTTACATGACTTATGTTGTGTGTGTTAATTTTATTCATGAGTGGCGGCACCTACAGTTTAAAGTCGACTTCGAACGACAGATTTTTGAGAAAGTTTTACATGGCAATTTTATTTACTTTCAGGGTCATTATTACAACTTACCTTAAAAACTTGGGTTTAGTTAAAGGTGCCTATAGCTAAAGGTACCTACAGTTCCCTTTAGCTGATTTTCGTTATTACAACTTACAGCTAAAATAAAATTAAAATGTGGCAGTGCAGGAGCAAAGGCGACAAAAACTGCTCAATTAAAATTAAATTTTAACGCAGTGGCAACAGCGGACTTCGTTTTTTTGTTGTATATGCTCAGTTTGTTTAAATTTGAAGTTGCCATATCGAAAATAGTATATGATATGGCAAGTTCAAACATAAAGTGACCTTTAAATGTTAAAGGTAGGATGATCTTCCCTTTAGCTTAACGATCACTTCTATCACTCTATTGGGTACTCATAATAATGAAAAACAATTTATCTGCCCATTAAAATCCTCCCCTTAGTTAACGCCAAGTTGTAATAATAACCCTCAGAGTTTTTGCAGAAATAAGCTAGGATGAAGTTGCCGAAGAAATATTTTTTTATTTTTCATTTTGTTGGAGATGTCTGACCTGGGATTTGAACAGTTGCCTTACGTCTTATAAGCCAACTCGTTACCTACTAGTCTATGGCAACATTAGGCTACTATAGTCATTGAAAAACACTTGGAAGTTCTAGAGTCCAATATTTTTTGAAAGGTTGTTATACCCGACATAGTTTATTTTACATGAGTGGATTGGTAGTGGTTAAGGCATTTGTATCGGATACAGACTGAACTACTATATATGACTTGATAGGCCTTTAACCAGCCTATCTAAAGAATATGTTTAAAGTACGGTTTCTACAAAACGCTTTCACAAAATAGTATCGTCTAATAAAAGTGAAATGACATTCAAAACTTTGGCCACCATAATAGTTTCCAAATAGAAATAAACTGTACTCAAAAAATATTCTCAAAAATAGCAAAAAAAAAACAAAAATAAAGAATTCTTCATGAGAAATAATAATAAAATTGGAATATAAAACCAGGTTTAACTTAAAATACTATTTATGTCTGTGCATGTTTTTGAAATTTCCTATTGAGAGAGAGAGAGAGAAAAACGAAAAATATCGTAAAAAAAAGCAGAAGAAACGAAACGAAATGAAATAAATTGAATTGAATTGAATTCAATTCAAATACTTCACTCCACTCAAACCAAAATGGAAAAATATGAAAGCAATAAAAATGTTTGTTTGAGTGTTTCAGAAGTGTTGTGTAATATTTTTATACCCAAATATACAGAGCAAAATACGATTACAAATTTATAGATTACGGTTGTGTCGTTTATTAGGATTTTGAGCAGATAAGCGATAAAAATAAAACTAAAAATTAATATCGTATGGCATACTCTTCTCTATTCGAAGTTGGGAATTGATTTGGTAAGGTATGGTATGGTGTGGTTGATCATGTGTTTAGCTAAACAGTTGTAAATATTGATTTGATTTGAATTATTTTTTTTTTTATTTGAAATGTTATAAATAATATTGATAAAATAGGATTCTTGAAATAGAAACATTTATAAGTACGAGTATTTCGTTTGAGAATTATATAAATTTGAAATAAACTTGGAGACTTTAAAAATATTCATGAATTCATAAATTTTATTAAAAAATTCAACTCTTCGAATATTTTATTAAACTCTTATTTTCCTGTTTTTCACACCAAAACCCAATCATTTATGTGAAATGAAGTTGTTAAAAATATCCAATTTTTTTTATTGTAGTTTATGCTCATGTATGTACAATAAACATCAGTAAACAATAATCCTTTTTCTCTACTGAATATAAAAAAATATAAAAAATCGTATAGTCAAGTGGCAAACTATATGAGCCGTTTATTTTGAAAGTGGTTTAAGTCCATTTTTTCTTATATTGAGATATTTAATGGTTTGCGTTTAAATTGTTTCAAAAATATTGTTAACTGGTAATAAGTTGTTTTTATGGCTTTGTGACCTTAAACATGTTAGAATATATAACGTAATACGTTTTGTAAACATTACTAGAAAACTAAGCTGCGTTTCAGAACCTAAAATGGACTTGAACAACTTTCAAAATTAATAAAATGACTTTTTTGTTTGTGAAAAGGAATAAGTATACTTTGCGTTCTTTGTTTAATAAAGGGTCCGCAAAATAACTTTTTTTTTTGAAAATGCTTTAAAAAAAAAACTACTGAATATTTTCTCAAATTTCTTTTTTATTTGAAAGTACAATCCTTCCGGTTAATAATGGAAAATAATTTCATTCAAATGGCTGCCTCAGCTGGCCATGCAGTAGCCTTCACGATCGTTCCAATTTTTAAGCACATTATTTTTATTTTTTTATTTTTATGAAACCAGCACTCAGGGGATGGCCCCTACTCATGCAGTGCATTATGCAGGTTTTTTAGGAAAGGTGGAAAGGGGGAAGATGCGAACGGCAAGGAAACGAGTTGCTGCTAGGTGACTATAAAATGGCCAGTGCTATACCTTCACCATTAGACAGTCTACAGGCAATCGTCCCCTAGAAGCCCGTAGTTTCTCACATCACTTATGTTGTGTGTGTTAATTTTTATACATAAGTGGCGGGACCTACAGTTTAAAGTCGACTCCGAACGACAGATTTTTTGAGAAACTGAGAAGAAAAGGCCGAAAAAATACTTTTTGTATTTTTATTTTTATTTTTTGATGTCTGGCCTGGAACTCGAACCCTGGCTTTTACGACTAATAAGCCAGCACACTACCTACTAGACCACGGCGACCACCCAATTCCCCATTACCCATTATCGATTGTGTGCAGCTGTATTTCACCAATGGCTCCACGAATATTGTCCTTTAAAGCGTCAATTGTCTCTGTCTTGTCGGCGTAACACTTATCATTGACGGCACCCCACAAATAATAGTCCAACGGTGTCAAATCGCAGCTCCGAGGTGGCCAAACGACATCAGCTCTGCGGCTGATAATGCGATCTTCAAAAACAGGGCGCAAAACATCGAGTATAGCTTCGGCTGTGTGGCACGTAGCGCCGTCCTGTTGAAACCAAATGTTGCCAATATCCTCCTCTTCAATTTTTGTGAACAAAAATTCGTTCAACATGGCCCGATAACGATCGCCATTGGCTGTAACGGCGACTCCTTGCTCATTTTCGAAGAAAAATGCCCTAATTATGCCTCCGGACCAAAATCCGCACCAAACAGTGACTCGTTTTGGGTGCGTCGGCTTTTCAATGTATGCGTGCGGGATTTCTGTGCCCCAAATGCGACAATTTTGCTTGTTTACATACCCGCCAAGATCAAAATGAGCTTCATCTGAAAAGATGATTTTTTTGCCAAAATCGGCATCTTCTGTAAGTCGATCGCAGGCCCACTTAGCAAAGCGAAAACGCGAATACACAACCATATTCGTTCAGCGGAAGGATAAAACTAATTATCTGTCAAATCAGACATGTGTTACCATTAACGAAATAAGCGCTAGTTGAAAAAAAAACGTTAGATGGCGGACCCGATATTATTATAAGTTAATTTTTTCACGTAAAGTTACTTCACTACGTTTATATAATTCCAATATAATTATTACATGGGGTTGATTAGCAAACAAAATACTTTAGTTTCACAATAATACTGAACAAATTATCCAAAATAATTATATACCTAGTGATTCCTCTAAATAGTTAGGTTTTTAAGGTAAGTTCTTGAAATTATTATTTTAAAGAAATTATATTATATTTTAAATATTTAATTTTTGATGTAGATGAATGTAATAGTTTTAAAATAAATAGGAAAACTTTCAATTTAGATAGAGATAATTTCCCGGATAATTTTTCCAGCTGCAGTGTAATATTTCTTTCCTCTATTCCTATTAGATTTTCTTAATTTTTGAGTGTATTTAACACCATTTCTTTCTGGTAACTACATACATAATTCGCAGTGTAATCTTTGTCAGTCGTACTAAAGTTGATAATTAGAACTTATGAAACTATTTAAATTATAATTAATAAACACATCTATTCTTATTGCACTGTTAAAGAAAAGTAGAAATTTACTTACTAAAAACACTTTCATATTACCGAAGAAACGCCAATTTGTAATTTTATCCCGTAATAAATTTTACTGCTTCGTTGTGAATTTTATTGCTGTACTGTGGAATAATGCATTTTCCAGAATTTTGTAACATAACACACTCCATATCAAAATTCAATGGACCAGTTTTAAAATATTTTTTTTTTGCATTTCATAGCGATTTTAATGATACTAGACTTAAATTGTCTATAAAAAAAAGATTATATAGGATTGTGATTATTGTTATCATTACATAACTAAATTTTTTTTTAAATGGACTTAAACCACTTTCAAAATAAACGGCTCATATATAGGCCTACATTGCAATGTAATGATTGCATTTCTTGTGGTAAGTATGAAAGAAACTAATGTTTATGAAAAAAGGACGTCATGAATCCAAATGATAGCATAGTGGACTTAAAGTTTAATTATTTGTTCCCCTAAAGGTTTCAGATCAATGTGCTTTGCACGATATACAGACATTAGCTATACAACCTAAAAAAAAGAAGTATTTACAACACTTACATATTTTTTACAAATGGTTAGTAGGTTTAGTAACTAATGGTTACTTATTCAACATTTGGTAGGATAGGTACTTACTTACTTAATTGGTCATTACCACTCTTTATTCAAGATTGCGACTTAGCTTCTCTCCCCAACCATACTGTGTTTGGTAATTTTTATCCATGAGTGGCGGGACCTACAGTTTAAGATCGATTCCATTCGAAAAATTTTTGTGAAACCTTTCATGACAATTTTATTTTCACTCAGAATTTTTGCCAGAAGATTGTTTTGATGTCGCCGAAGAAATATCTTTTCCTATTTCGTGTTTGCTCTAGATATCTGAGTCAGGGGGTTGAACTATTGCCTCACGTCTAATAAGCCAACACACTACCTACTAGACTATGGTAGGTTAATTATCAGGTACTTGTTCCCAGTGAGGTAGACAAGTTGAAGGTGAAGTTGCCACTTCTTTCTTCCTTTAATTAGTTTCTTGCAAACCACTGTCTGGAATAGTGTCTTTTCTTAATTGTTCGGGACTTAGGGCTAGTAAATGATTTCCAAAAGTTGCCATGTCTGTGGAGTTCAGATGTATGAGTAAGTTGGAGAGTCTCGAAAGACCGCTCTTAAATCACCTTTATTTACTCATGGTTCCGTTAATTTTTTTTTTTTCTTCTTGATGTCTTGTTATTCATGTTATGGGTATAATGGCTACGATATAATGGATATTATCCTACCAGTAATTGTGTTTTTTGTTTTTCTTATATGCGCAGTCCCCCCTTATCAACAGATTTAGAGCCACACTTGCAGCAACAATATCACAAGGGCATTTGCTCCATTGTTTCGATTGCCCAAAAAATTTAGAATCAGAATAGTACAACTGGTCACGATTAATACATATGATCGGCATCTTGTCGGATAATTACGTGTATCTAACCAGTATTGAAATTTTACTCTCGTAATACAATTTATGGCTCTGGTTAAAACATTCTCTAGCATACTGGAGTGCTATGAGATCAGGGATCAGCTAGTGGGACATATGTAGGTACTTCTTATTACTGTTTGTGGAAAGTCTGTTAGGAAAGTTCTGTTGTGGAAAGCTTAAAACCGTTGAGAATGCCAAGTTTATTTGCCCTTATCCGGGGTTTCTGCAGTGGCCTCGAGGAGTTAGGATTTCTGGTACGTAGAGTTTTATCTTCGGCATTAAGTAGCTGCTGAAATGGCTCTACTTCTTCTATCTTCAATTACTTCTATGTTTTCTTTTAAAATTTTGATTAACATGCAACACTGCGGGAAACCACAATGGACCTTTTCTGGTTTCTGGATTGAGGAATGATTTTTTATTTGCCCTCGCAAGGCACTTTAAAAGACAGTTTTTGAAATTCAATTGATTCGTATTTGGCAGGTATTTTTACAAAAAATCCTAGGCTTCGAAATTTTATTAATTTGGTCTCTTGTGTTTTTTTTATCTGTTCGTAAAACTAAAGTGATCCATTAAAGGATTGAAAGAAGTAATAAAGAAAGCTAAATTATATCTGAGTTGCATCTTTTGGAAGCATAAGACGTATGGAAGGTTGTATAAAAGTAGAAGGTAAGCGAAAGTAAAATATTGTTGGAATCTGCTCTCTAATCAATACCGTACAGAGGTTGAAGTATTCTCCTTCAAAACCAGAAAAACCTGTGATACCAGACAATTTAGAAGTTTATCACCACTATCGCCAAAACAACAATCCATTTTTATTTCAAGGAGGCCTTATTTTCAGTAAACCAAAAGTGGCAACCCTATCATTCTAGAAATTGTTACATTACACTAATCACTGGAAAAGCTTTATTCAATAAATTGAACCAAAGCATAGAACTAATAATTAGATGTGAGTGGAGATGCTCTGTAACAGAGCTAATTTCGAAAACTATTTGTTTTGATTGATGGGGCACGCATTGGCTGAGCAACACTTCGATTCATGCAAGGAAGACGAAAATTGGGTGACTAATTGATTTCCCGAAAAAGATGGATAGTTTTATTGGCGTGTAATCCATATACTGTGTGAAAGATGGAAATCATAATGGAAAAAGAAGTAGCTGTAGTCTAGTAGATAGGGTGTAGGCTTATTATATGTGAGACCACGGTTCAAAACCCAGGTCAAATATCTCAACAAATTTTTGTCAAAAACTCTTGACGTAAAAAGTTTCCCAAAAAATCTGTCATTCGCAGTTGACTTTATACTATAGATTCCGCCACTCATGCATAAAATTAACACACACAACATAAGTGGTGTAACAAGTTAAGTCGTAATCCTAACTGAAGGGTTTTAATCACCAATTATGTATGTATTTATATATATAATGGAAAATTATCGTAATTATGGATTGTCAAGCAAGTCTTTCCTAAGCAATAAACTTGTCAGTTTCAGTATCATACTCTCTTTAATAAATCAGTCGTAACGAACGTTCAGACATGCTCTACCATGTTTGGTGTGGTAGGGTATATAAAATAAATGAAATAAAATAAAATGTTATATAAAAACCATGCTGGTTGTATGTATAAGTATTAATGCAACACAATACAATCATAGATCATTTGCTGCAACCAAATTCATTTTATTTACAAAATGTGCTGTGTGACTGTTAAATCTCAATATTTATGCTGTATCTACTACGGCCTATCTGTAGTCGTTCGACTTCTCATCCTCATCAGAGATATATGGAATGTTTGCCAATCATTGTTTTACAATTTTCTTTTGCAACATAACATATCATACACACATATATTTTATACAACAATGACCACAAAATAAAAATAAAATAAAATATGTTGTTGTTGTTACAACAACACACTATAAATAAATTGTCAAATAAAAATTTATGAACATTTTTGAGTACGACTTTAACTACTATTTCCTTATGGACTCAAATATTTTATGGTTAAAAAATTTATTTTGTTTTGATTGCATTTTTATGAATGTTTGATTGTGTGTGTTACAAAAATTGTTTCCTAACCTATTAGCCACATAAATAAAGGCTCCATAAAGAAAATTCGGTATTTCTTCTTAAATCAAACAAAACAATTTTATTTTGGACAATTATTTTTTATCTTTCAAAAGTAAAAAAAAGGAAAAAAAATGTGTCCTGATGATATATCCTGTTTACATTTCTTCTTTTTTTTTTGACCAATTGTAGACAAATTTTTTCTAATTTTCAAATAGTTTTACAAACTTTGTTAATATCTTAAGAATGCTGAAAAAAACAAAAAAAAAAAAAAACAGAAGAGCAATAAAATACTTCTCTCCACTATTTTACAGGGGAGGGGAAGGGAAACTAAATGTAGAACAGTGTGAATAAGAGACGTTTCTGCCTTTTACCAAATGGCTTATTTATGTCCTGAATTTTCTTTTGTTGTAAATTTAAGTACTGTGCTGGAAAGTTTTATGAAGCCTGACAAACCTGGGCAATCAAAGCTCATGTGTCTTCATTTTTAAAATTCTGTACTTAAAACTCGATCATTGAAATCTGAATTCAAGTATTTAACGATTTCACCACGTTAAGAAATTACTTTATATTACAATCCATTAGCCAGGATTACTACCTAGCTTCTCACAACACCCGCATTGAGTGTGTGTTATTCGTTAGGGCCAGATTTGAGAAGATTTTCGTGACATTTTTATATACTCTCAGAGTATTTTTCATATTTTGTTTTGTTCGAGATGTCTGAGCTGCAGTTTGAAACCTGGATTCTCGTCTAAAAATATTACACCCTATCTACTAGACTACTTCGATTTCAGCAGAAGGTATAGTAGGCTTAAAACAGCAAAATTTCTCAATGCTATACGTAATACAAGCTTACAGAGGACATTATTTCTACATTAGAAATGGCAAACCTATCATCCTGTCGTTTGCTACCGTAGTGCCATCTCCTAGTTAATACGACAAACTTGAAAAATTAAATTAAAACAGTTGCTTAATGATCATCCTATCTGCCTTTCTTCTTGTTTTTCTTTTTCACAAATGTATGAATGCATTTTATCCTCAAAAGCTTACTTTGTTATCCGCTTCCATACCCCGCTAATTGTAGCTGTAATGCTTTCTAGCGGGATTAAACAGCATTATCTTGGCATCTCAAGGGCTCGTCGAAAACTAGAGGTTAATAGCTCGTCTAATCATGAACTTTGGCTTTGTCTTGTTGAAATCTCAAGTCAATTTAAAAGCTAGGAATCATCAAGCGATACCTTCTTTCATTCAATGTAACATTTCGATTTTCATCGCTGTTGAACAGCTGCCTCACACGAAATTCAACAACTCTGTTGATTAATGTAACCTTTCAAATCGAAGATAAGCTTTATGTTTAAAGATAAGTTTTCGATAGAAAGGACTTTCTCACTTAGTTGGTAGTATAACTTAAAAACTGGTCATTTAAGTTAGATGGCACTACTTGCTTTTGTGTAATTTTATATCAAGAAAGTATACGTCATTTTAAAGGGCACTTCTTTAGCAGTCAAAATCATTCAATATTATATTGAATAGTATCGAGCGCGTTTCAAAAGTGATGATTTAGATATCAGATAGAATTATATTGGAAACATTACCCGATCAAAGTCCCTGAGCTGCTAAAATAACCAGACGATCACAGGAGACTTGTATAGATACCAATTAATTATATTATGAGCTGCTAAAATAGGTTCAAAAAATCAGGGACGGCTTGAACAGATACCAATTAATTATCTTTGAAGCATGCATTGGCCGATCCAACGTAATGTACTCCAAGACGGAGTTCGCAGATATCTCAGTGAGGTAGCGGAACAATATAATGTCCATATCATATGGGTACCGAAGCACAATGGTATTCTGGGTAACTGTAGAGCTGATGAACTGGCCAAGTGGGTCACGACCAGCGAACTCTCCGATCAATTCTCTAGTCTGGGCATCCCTATGAGAATCTGTACGCTCATAATTAAAAATGCGATCGTCGATTCCGTCAACGACAGATGGGCGGCCTCGGACATGGATAGAAGGTCGCGACAAATCTAGCCAAGGCTATCTGAAGGGTGCACGATAGGTTTGCTTAAACTCCAGAGTGCCACGCTTAGTATGGTTGTCGGGGTCATTACTGGGCATTGCATTATAGGTAGGCATGATAGGCGCATTGGTCTTAGGTCTAAGACTAATGTTAATGATTTCTGCAGAAGCTACAAGAATGAAGAAGAAGAGGGGACTGCTGGGCACTTTGTCAAAGAGAAGTGAGTACTTAGGTGCTTACTATATGGATAATCTGGAGGATTTGTCATGCATTGACATTGGCAGTTTAAGTCGCTTCATCAGGAGCTCCAAGTTGTTCCGAAACTAGGGTTTAGCAGAAAACTGTGGTAACACAATAAGCCCTATGTGGTCTAAGTGTGTCCATCTGATTCTCTTAGATGGAGAGCCACCTCTACCTACCTACCTAGCTAAGCTTTGGCCGAAAAACGCCCTTAATAAGCTACCAGACACGTTTACCGCCATATAGCCTCATTGCTTTGCCCTATTTGTTTTGATCGATGTAGAAAGTTTTCACTGGATTACACTTCCCTTTAGAGTAGGGTATTAAAAATTGGCTCGATTCATTTTTGGCCTCCAAAGATAAGCGGTTTTTTTTTTTTGTGACGGAATCCATAAAGTTGGTGAAAACTTGTAACTTCCGATGGACAATATTTTGTATTTTCAAAAAACTGTCTTAATAAGGCAAATATTTGCAATAAAGGTGGCCGGTTTTTAAGTTGTACTACCAATAAGAAAATCTAATGGTTTGCTAATGATATTCACAAAGGAGTGGTGGTATCTGTACATACATAAATCAAGACACACTTAATTACAAAAATTCTTTTGAGGCATAAATTAAATTTCTACGTTTCATTCATTACTTCAAATCAAATTAAATATATCAATTGTATACTTTTTTCCTGAAATTTTACTCAACCCTCGTGGCTGGCATTCAAAAAATGAAATCATATATCAAATGGTTGCAGTTGCCGCTGTTATTTTGTGACTCATTTTAAGTGCAAAGTGGAATAAATGGACCTCATCTGCTCGCATGTTTTGTTTAAACAAATTCACATAAATTTCGTCACAGTCTGCTTTGTTCTTTTGTACTCTACTATCGAATTTAAGCTGCTATTTTTCTTCTTGTTTTTTTTTTTTTTTTTGCAGCTGGTTTTAACTTATACTTTTAGATTATTTGAGTCTACCATACATACTTTAGTATTTGGCTGGCTACCAGGCATATCGATTATACTTCAGACCAGAATAAAAAAAAAAATTGTTTCAAAAACAAAAAGAAAAAAGTGTGCTGTTTGGCGTACACACCACTGGGTGGGATTGCGGGTGTTGGACATTGAGTGACTGAATGACTGACTGTCTGGCTGTGTAAAGTGGGGTTTTATGCTCGTTTTTCATTACATGTATAGTATTTGTTCGTTCGTACGTTGTTGTGTATTTTGTAAATTTGTTTATGTATTTTTAATCCAATGGACTATAATAATTTGTGCACATTTATTACAAATTTAGGTCATCATCAATGGCACAATCAGCCAATTTTTATGGCATTTCGGTGTAACAGTTTTGAAAGTATTTTTTCTTTCTTTGTTTTTTTTACACAAAAGCATTGAAAGTAAAGATTACATACCGTAGTCTAAAGAAGGATACCTAGCTACTCTTAAATTGGGCATGTAATTTCATATATTTATGAAAAGAAAAGTATTTTAATTACATTAAAACATTAGTTAAAATTCTTAAAATTCACTAACATTACGTGAAATTATTTCCAATTGAAGTTTGTTTTCGAAGGTACTTTGATATTGGATTTCTTTGTATTCTCTTGTATGAAGCGCTTGTGAACATACCATTACAAATTGCAAAATTTTAGGGAGATTACTGAGATTATCTATTCAACTTTTTACTGATCTGTTTAGAAATTTTCTTTTAACCGAGGAACTTATTGATCTGATGGAGACAAATACTTCTGCGTTGAGGCTAAGTATCACAGGAATACGTGGTACACCTTCATGCCAAAAATCTCTTTATTGAAGAGCTGAGATTCTATTACCACTACCATATATTACTGCCTTCATGTACTTTTGATAACGAAAAGTAATCATTGCAACCATTCAGTCTGCATTACCACCTAGTTCCTCACACCACTTACAGTGGCGTGCAAAAGTGTTTGAATGTAGAGGTTTTTAGCACTGAAATAACTTTCATACAATGAAAAAAGGTGTTAAACGTATAGGAGATTCAATATTATTTTTATTTTTACTTAACGACGATTTTAAACAGATACAAAATTTAAATTATACAATATTATGCTCCATGTATGTACGTATTAAACAGGAAAACACAATTTAATTCCATTCAAACACTTCCAAAGTTTAACGAAATCGATAATGAAAAGCGGATACTAATAGTTGTTCCCCAATCCTTTATTCTTTTTAACATTTTTGATGCGATTAGTTATGTTTTCTTCCAAATTGTAAACCGTGACCACAGTCCATATGGGGTACTTATATACATATGTACTTCAATTGTATAACAATTTTGGATGACCTAGTTAACACTTTAGTTGAAATTAAATATCTTCCTAAAATCGAACTTGAGGTTGACATACAGCAAAACGATTTCGTCTGTATTTGAACACTTTTGCTCGCCAGTGTATTTTGTGTTTGTCTATTTTATACATGAGTGGCGAAACGTACAGTTTAAAGTCGACTCAGAACGTCAAATTTTTGAGAAAGTTCTCATAGCACTTTTATTTTAATCTCAATTTCTCAGAGTTGTTTTTACAAATATGGCTGTTGAATAAATATACGTGACCCTTTAAAAAAAAAAAAAATTTTGAAGTTTGTTTAGCGATCGTGGTTATTTTTTGCCTACATTTAAAGAATAGACTTTCATTTTTCATTTGATACTGGTAAGAAGACGGTGGTAGACGCAGCTACCTTCTTTTTCTCCATAGAAAACTGCAAACACGGAATTTTTTTAATATCATTTTAAATCCTGATCAGCACAACAAAGCTTCTGACTCCGTAATATTGTATTACCAATACATACATATGTAAGAAATGTCGTACATCTTCAATTTCAGGATTATGAGACACCATACAATTCTTTTGAAGGTCTGTTTCTATTCCCCAATTTGAAAATTTTTGCCAGAATCCTATCTATAACAATTAATATAGTTCAAGCAATAAGTAAAGCTCAATAGAATTCGATAATGTAAGCCGTTATACCAAAACAGGCAGTCTTGGCAAAAGACTATCCGGCTATACTGTAGCGAATACCGGATAAAAGTTTCCAACGAATTACTTTTTTCGCTATTTGAATGCCAAAATCCCATATTCCATCTTGCCATTAATAGAGTAACAAATATAGATTACTTCTGCCGAAATTCGAGTCGTATATTATGTCCGGAATGTATTGGACGCTCTTGGACCTCAAGTGGATTGGTATGGTTTGTTTACGTACTCATTCATCCAGAAATGAGCACCATCGTTGGCGACGATTTTTGGATGAAAATTAAGATGACTCTCTAACTACTCCAGAGCCCATTCAGCAAACACACGTCGTCGTCTGTAGTGTTTACTTTTAGTTCCTGCGTCAGTTGAATTCTGCAAAATTCTGCAAACTATGGGTGTACGACCGAATCAGAGAACTTGTATTTATCTACCATATTGCGAATATTCCCCCCGGTAGGATAATTATATCGATAGTAAAATGGACGAGATGCGTGGTATGTTGCCCGAGCAGGATACCTATTTTGATAAAACCAATTTTTTATTTGCTAATGTTGTTGATCTCCATATCCGTCCGCTGTGAATTGGCAACACAAATTTCAAATAGAGCTTCAACAAATTGGTCGTTATCCACTGTAGAAGTTCAGAATGCTGTGTTGAAAGACCCAATAGAAGATAAAGACCTGTAGATCGAAGATACATTCCCGTAGATGGTTAGCAGACAACAGGCTAAATAATGGCTTAGATAAATGTGAATAGACATGAGACCTTGAACCCGTATTGTTGGTGTCCACCTTTTCAACCTACCTACCTAGCTACCTGGAAACTATTTTACGCTTTTGTGTGATTAATATTGTCAGAATGAAATGGGAAGAAAGTATTTTAAAATTAAAGTACACACATATACACATACATAATTGGTCATTACAACCCAACAGTCAGGACTGCGACTTGGCTTGTCACAGCACTTATGTTGTGTGCGTTAATTTTATACATGAGTGGCGGGACCTACAGTTTAAAGTCGATTTCGGCCGACATAATTTGAGAAACTTTTTCATGACAATTATATAAATATTGTCGTACAGTGAAAGCTGCCTTTGCGGACGGCTCTTATAAACGAACATCTCTATTAAACGGACAAAACTTAAATCTCTAGAACCGTTTGCATAAATCCAAACGAATTACATTCCCTATAACGGACGCTCCCATGACCGTACGCGGACAGGAAAAAAATACTTTCAGTTTGCCAACCATTAGATCAGGGTGTTATTCAAAACTTTAAGGTGCACTATAGAACTGCTATCATACAAAATTTACTGCCAGGCATTGAGTTTAATGATTCTACAAAAACTTTAAAAGGGACAATTTACGTTTTGGATGCTTTGTATTTTATTAAACAATCATGGGAAAAGGTAACACCCGAAACCTTAAAAAACTGTTTTGGGAAGCAGGATTTAAACAAAATTTTAATTCTGTAGAATTAGATGCAGAGGATGACATACCTTTGTCTATTCTTTCAAGGTAGGCAAGACAAAACTTAGAATGTGTTGAGTTTACATCTATTGATGAAAACCTTTTAATAGAATCTGATGATGTAGAAGTTTTCGTTGAAGAAGTGAATTTAAGTTCATCAGAAAATGACATAAGCACCGTAGAAGAACATCCAAACAAAATATCCTCTTTTAAAGAAGCATTAGAAGAAGTTAGATTTTAATGAAGTTTTCAGAGGAAGACTACACAGCATATGAACACTTTAAAGTATTTAGAATGCTATTATGGGGAGCAAATTATGAAAGAAAATGAAGTAAAATTAAAACAAAATGATATTCTGGATTTTTTTTTCTACCATGTACAATGTATTGTTTTAAAAAATATAAGCCAATAAATATCAAATAAAACTAAAATATTTTCTTTTTTATTACTCTCCACTTGGCGGACAAAATAGTCGCCGTTTATTAGAGCTTTCACTGTATTTTATTCAAAACAGTTAAAATTGCTTTGGTCTGTCGACTCCTTTTCCTTTCCCCCATTACGGAACAAATATTTGTGGTCAGTTACAGATAAAACACTGAAATTTAATGTGAGTATAAAAAATGGAAAAATAAATAAAAAGCCATAAATAATATTGTTCTCTATCTTTTCTTCTCTCCTTTTTTTTGTTGTATTTTTTTTTGTCATTTTTTTTTACTTGGCCAAATAATAAATCTTGACTAAAATAGACATTTGCATACCCTAAATCATATCATATGTTTAACGAATTTATCGTGAATAAATTTATATTTATTGTACACTAAAAATGCGTAGGAGTGTTTAATAAATCGAAAATTTAATAAAATTTAAATTTATTTTTACACGAATAAAGAAATTTCAAACACGTAATTTTTTTTTTTATTGGCAACTGATGCCATATTGAGAATGTGCTTGAGGATACGAATGGGTTTATATGATGATTGATACCACCATTGTTAAGATTAATAACACGACCATGCTCAAGCTTTTTGTCTTATACATTTTGGTAATAATTTTGACAGATTTTAAATTTATTTATTTTATTGTATTGAAAATAGGCTGCGCATTTCGATATGAAAATTATGACAATTTCTATTCTTTTTTTTTTGCCATCATTAATGCCATAATGGGTGATTTGAATACTGACGACGACATTATTTTGTTTTTCAATGTTACTAACAGATCTTGGTACATATAAAAGGCACTATAGCTAGAAATGTAATTTTGAAAGAATGAAATATTTTTCAATAGAAATACTGAGAACGAAAAGAAGACGTAAATAAAGCAGTTTAACGAATTGCCAATAAATAAATAATGACTATTTACCTTATTGGTATAATGTAAAGTAAGGTAAAGCAGTATTATCTTGGTGACAGAAAAGAAACGACACTGACTTGTATCGAATCATTCTCAAGTTGTACAAGAAAATTAATTTTTTTAGTTTTAGAAAAAGCGACAATGGTTCACAATGTAGTTATTAACACCAGGAAGCCAAAAATGTATTCAAAAATCTCCTTTTCTACCTTAAAACTTGTACATAACTGTTTAGAAATGTTGCACCAATTTATTGTGAAATGGATCTTGAAAGACATATGACCACAGAAATATTTTTGGTTTGTCAACGAAGTGTTCGATTTCATGTTTTGGAGTTTAAACAAATCATCAGTTCAACTAGTTATATGGATATACAACCGCTATGGAATACAATATTTTAAAAAATCTGTAAAGGACTTAACACAATTGGTCGCTAATTATGGGATGAGACTGATGATATGAAAACCCAAGAATGCTATAGTTAATACATAGGTTCGGTATTAACTAGGTATAGATAATAAAATATCTTTCATTAAATGGCCGTTGAAAAGGAATCATATTTCGAAATATTTATTTATGATGATATGGTGGACCGTGTCTCAGCTTAAATGTGAATCATCAGTTATTTCGAATCTGGTAATACTTATGTCATTCTATTCTGTCATAAAATTCAGTATCAGTATCTTCACTGAACGTAATGAATCAATTTACGCTTGAGCAACGTTGGGGTTTTATTGGAATGGATGGGCCAACGAGAAACTGCACGATGATGTCGATTTTGCCAAAAATAAATCATCTTTTCGCATGAATCTCGTTAACATCTTGGTGGCTACGTTAATAAGCAAAATTGCCGTATTTGTGGCTCAGAAAACCCATAGGTGGTCTTGCAGAAGCCAACGCACCTATTAGGAGTGAATGTTTGGTGCGGGTTGTGGAGCGGACGCATTATTGGCCCATATTCCCATTACGGCCAAGGGAGTTACCTATCGCACAATGATAACTGATTTATTTGTACCCTCTGTTCATGGTATTGATGTGAACGATTTTTAGTTGCCACAGGAAGGTGCAACTGCCACACGTCTCATGTCACAATCGATTTATTGCTTCAAACTTTTGATGGCTGTTTGATTAGCCAAAATTGTGATGTCAGATGACCGCCAAGAAGCTGCGATTTGATACCGTTGGACAATTTTCTGTGGGCCATCGTTAAAGAAAACTGTTATGCCGACAAACCAGTGACAATTGAGCATTTGGAGGCCAACATTCGTGGTGCCATTGCTGAGGAACGCTCGAAAAAGTGCACGAAAATTGGTTCTATCAATTGAAGTACTGTGAGGTCAGCCGCGGCAGCCTTATGAATGAAATAATATTCCATTTCAATTGGAACAAAGAAATACATTTGGCAAAATATCAAATCGTTTTTGTTTTATTGCATTTTTAAATTTAAACTTTTAAATCACCCATCCTTTGTATTTATTTTGTTATGTAGTTCACAGGTGTTCATGGAATTTCTTGTTTGATTTTAATATATGTAGAATTTTCCTTTAATAAACATATATTAAGGGTCTAGAGGATACTTAGACAACGTCAAACCTTTGAAAAATTGATTAAAATCCACAATTGAAATCACCGCTCTGTAGCACGTTTGTAGACGTTTTAATTATTATTTTTTTTTTAATTTTGTATTAATTGAAAATGAAACATGTCTGCAATATATCGACTAAATCTCCTATACAAACCATTTCTAGAAAATTTATTACAAAAATCGCACGTGCTTTCTTTAATACCGCCCATGTAATAGGTCTTCTGTTTGAGACATATTTTTATAAAAAACAAGAATTTGTACGATTCGATAAAGGAAAAATAAAACAATTTATTTTACTGAAATTCATTTAAATTTAAATGCAAAATTTAATTTTCTCCATCTCTTTCAGCGTTATAGCAATTTCCTTGAAAAACGTAAAAAAATGAACATTTCTTTCTGATAAAAATTCAAAGACAAATTCGGTATTCAGACGATGGAATGTTTTGTAAAAGAAATTAAATTAAAATTTATGTTTTCTGTTTAACGAGTGTGGGTAATTAAAAAAAAAAAATTCCTTTTCATAAAGGAATTTTATTTTTGTAAAATTATTGGAATATCATTAAATTGAGATTTTCATAGAATAAAAAAAAATTTTTTTGGTTTCTTTAGCGTGGGTTTTTACAATTAAGTGCAATATCTTAACCTTTCATGAATTATAAGCGAGTACTTTAGTAAGTCTAGGCGATTGTTCATTTAGTTATTTATTGTTTGTTGTTTTGTTTTATTTGTAAATTGATGTGATTGCTGCCTGATGGACTCGAGTTTTTATTGATTAATTCATATTAACGTAAAAAAGTTTTTTTTAAGGTTTATAGAGCATTTGCTTTAAATTGATGCTCTTCAGCTGTTAACAATTATTTCGTCGCGTTATCATCTGTATTATGGTACACAAGATCATCTGTGCTTTGGAGAAAATCAAAAATTTGTCATATTAGCCACATGCACAACTTAAAAGTCCCAGTGCCAGTTCTGGAGTCAAACGAACGAAATTTCCAAAAAGAAATTTTCCTTTCGAAAAAAGAAGTTTCTGAGCACTGAAAATCGTTTTAAAGCCATATTGTCGATCGTCGATGGATGATACAACGTTATAGATTAGAAATAATAAAATAGATTAGAAAATCGTGAATTAATACAACACCATGGCTTGCTACCTCTAGCATTTTCGAAAATTTTCGCAAGAAATATTGACACTTAGATGGAGTTGGACATGATACAGAGACTATAGTGTGTTGATGTAAACGGTGCAAAGATAGCTTGATCTACAGAGGCACTGTTAGTAAACCATAATTAGAATACTGCGAGACAAGCCTATAATAAAATTCATCAAGAGACTTTGTGATCATATAAATCAAGAAGCTACCCGCTTCCCGTTAGTTTTCCCTTGGACTGAACTGGTAGTTTCTATGATTTTGAAAATTACTCGCAACAAGACTTAGCAATAAAATATAATGGAGTAATCAAGAGGCCACAAACTATATTAAAATATGGACAACCCTGTGATATACGGATTAATCGAGAATAAATATTGAGCCAGGACTGGGAGTTTTTGGTCGTAGAATAAAATATTCCGAATCAATAGGATAATTCGCTGGTGGAGTTAACACTGTGAACACGCTCTATAAAAAACGCAGTGTATCGAGTGGTTTGCGTGTTTCAAAAATGGTAATTTTCATATCAAAAACAAAAGTTTGAAGGCAATAAATTGGTTATATTACCCAGTCAACATTCGTGTCAGATGCAGGAAGGCATTGCTCAATTATTAGACGTGATTCAAGCGTGAACTGAAGTCGAAAGACTTTGTAAGACGGTTTTGTGTGCCTAAAATGCGGTTCGAACGCTTTAAAAAGAAATAATTTTTGCATTGAATTATAACTGGCAACAAAAAATGCATTCCTTACGGCAAACCCAAGAGAATAAATCATATGTGAAACGTGGCTAACAAACAAATTCTACGGTCAAGCGGATAATCAATTGTGACACGGTCCTGCTCTTTATTTGCTTGGGATAGAAGTATGTGATTATGAGTTTAGTTAGGATTACAACCTACCTTCTTATACCTACTCCGAGTGACAGATTTTTAAGAAACTTTTTTTTTTGCCAGTATATTGCTGAGAGGAAGTTGCCGAAGAAATATTTTGTATTGTTCGAGATGTCTGAACCACGGCCGCACGTCTGGTAAGCTGACACACTACCTACTAGACTACGGCGACTGATCAGGCACCAGTTTATTATTTTGAAGCTAGCATCGCCGTAGTCTAGTAGGCAGTGTGTTGGTTTATTAGACGTCCCATATCGAACAAAATGAAATATGAAATATTATTTCTGCGGTGACTCCCTCTCAGCAGATTCCGGGCAAAAGCACTGAGAGAAAAATAAAATTGCAATAATTTAAGTTTTTTAATAATCTGTCGTTCGAAGTCGACTTTAAATTGTAGGTTCCGGCACTCATGTATAAAATTAATGTACACAACATAAGTGGTGCAAGAAACTAAGTCGCAACCGTGGCTGAAGGGTTGTAATTATACGTTATGTTATGTAATGCTTTTTATTTGATGGGACCAGAAGAGTTTAACCCATTATGAGCTGCTCAATAGGTCCAGACTAACGATGGTGATATGTACAGACTTAAATTAATTCATTTGAAGCAAGCGTTGACCAAAAAACGTTCTGTATATAAAACACGGGGCCATAAGGTCAGGCGACCTTAATGCTTATCACTATGCGTCTTTTCAGGGCAGAGTATTACAATTTGTTCGATTCATTCATTGCCTTAAAGGAGGAGTGGTTTTTTTCTGGAATAGAAGCGATAAATTACCAAAAATGGGGAAAAAAGTCAAAGCTTCCGTTCTTTCAACAAACTATCTAAACAAAGCTTACATTTCCAATCAAAATAACGGGTTTTTAAGTTATACTACCAATAAAAATTTTTTCATTTGTTAACAAAACTTTTTTGAATTCAAATATCATTTACTAAACACTACTAAGTGCTTTAAATTATTTTTTTTTTTGTATAAATTGGGTCAATAGGCCTTTCTGCCATACGTTAAAATACTTTCACATATTGTACACACATACTTATATACATGACTTTGAAGAGCCTTAAAAATAAAATATTCATAAATATGTATCACAAAACCCTATGTAATGAAATAAAATTCTGAAAAAAAATAAAAAATTCTCTTACTCGACGCCACAGAAAACAGAAAAATTAAACTCAACAGAAAGAGTTGTGAAAAACCGAAATCCGGGTACTCAAAGCCAGGCAGAAGAAGGAATGGAAATGATTCGTAATCAAATGAATAAAAAAATTTATAGAAAATCATTTCATAACTTTAATGAAGACGACTGACTATGAAGAATGATGAAAGGAAATGAAATTTATATGGTCGGCTGCAAAAACCAAAGCAGAACTTAGGGAAGAGAAGCTGCCATAAAAATATGAAAAAAAATTACGAGAATATTTTTTTTGTTTGTTTTGCTGTTGTAATAGAAAAAGGATTTCTCTAATAAATACAAATTGGTAGTTTTTTATGACAGCTAACAGATAAGGGTATTACTACCATACTAACACACATAAACAAATAAACAGAACAAAAATTGTTTTTTATTCAACACTTGTAAATATTTTACACAAGACTACAATGTTCTTTTAGTTTCATGAAAATATGTAAATAAGAATGAAAGCAATAACCGGAATTAGATTTGTTGCACAGTGTATTACAATCGAAAAGAGTTAAATGAAATGAACTTGTTTTGTTATTATTTTTTTTTTATTTTTTTCCACATTTACTCGTAAATAAAATGAATGTTAAATCTGCTTTATGAACTTGTATGTTTATGAACATGCTTATTTTCTTATCTCTATGTGAGTGTATATGTGTGTATTTATTTTTTTTATTGTAAATAACAAGGACACGCTAACTCAATATACCATAATTTTTTTATTTTTTTTTTATGTGTCTATAACAAGATGTCTATAACAAAATGTTGTTAGAAATTAATGCTCTGCAATAGATAATTTATTTAAACAAATGAAAGAGAAATGAATTTAAATGGAATTAACTGTTTTTGATTGCTCTTAACAAGATTTGGAATTATTATTTTATATTCGCAGCTTTAAAGCAATAATAATCGGACACAGTGGGGCTTGGTACAATAGATGCATGAGCGGAATTGCTAATGACAATGAAAACGTTTAAATATTATGTTGACTTAAAGGACAGAAATTGGGTTGCTATAAGTAATTTTAATACTGATTATAAATTACTTACGTTTACCTCTCCATGTCCTACGAAAAGCGAAGTTCCCTTGGTTTAGCTAGTCAGGATTACGACCTAGCTTCTCACACCACTTATGTTGTGTGCGTTAATTTTATCCATGAGTGGCGGCACCTACAGTTTAAAGTCGACAGCTTTTCATCATAAATTTATTTACTACTAGAGTTTTCGCCAGAAATCTGCTGAGACGAGGAAATATTTTATATATTTCGTTTTGGAGGAAATGACCTGGGGTTTGAACCATGGCCTCACGTCTAACAAGCCAACACTCTGCCTACTAAACTACGGCGACTTCAAACCGTAACCAAAAAAATGTTTCCATAAACCTCTCAGAAATAATCTGACAAAAACTCTGAAAGTAAAGTGAGTGCCATGATAAACCTACAAAAATACGTCGTTTGGATTCGACTTTAAACTAAAGCTCCCTTCACTCATGGATAAAATTATCACAAATAAGTAGTAAGTGAACCGAAATTCTGATTAAAGGATTGTAATGCCCAGTAATGTATATACAGTGGACAGCAAAAGTCTTAATACTCCAATATATTTTGACAAAAAAAAGTCCCCACAGGCTTAACATTCTTGCCCAAAGTCTCGATATGACTTTAAGAGGGTATTTGGGACATCATTTGAAAGAACGGTTACGTAATCGCTAAAACTCAAACAAAAGTCTACTGAAAAACTTGCTCATGGTGCCACCAGAAAACACTAAACAAAACTAGTACATTCAATTCCAAATGGGTTACATGGAGTGCTTGACCTTAGGGGATATTCTACTAAATACAAGGGATAACATTTTCATATATTAGGCCTTTGAATTCTAAATTTACTCTGGGTTCTCTTTGGCTGTACCTATGGAGTCATCTGAAAATTGTCCTTATTTTTCTCTTGTTTTATGAAAAACATTAAAAAATTGTTTGTTTTATAATAAAACAGAAATAAATTAATAAATTAAATATAAAAACCTTAATTTTTTACACAAAGTGTTGGTTAAAATTCATTAAATTTTCAAAATATATTGGAGTACTAAGACTTTTGCTGTCCACTGTATGTACAGTCGCTTCACTAACTTTAGACTTAAATAAAACAAAGGATATAAAGACTTGTCGCTCTAGTCTAGTAGGTAGTGTGTTGGCTAATTAGACGTGAGGCTTTGGTTCAAACTCCAGCTCAGACATTACCAATAAAAACGAATTATAAAAAATTATATCATTGGCGACTTCTTTTCATAAGATTTCTGGCTAAAACTATAAAAGTAAATAAAATTGTCATGAAAAGTTTCTCAAAAACCTCTCATTCGGAGTCAACTTCAAACTGTGGGTTCCGCCACTTATTGATAAAATTAACACACATAACATAAATGGTGTGAGAAACTAGGTTGTAATCCTGACTGAAGGGTTGTAATGACCAATTATGTATGTAATGCCGACATAGCTGCCAGATTTGACGATTTATCGTCATTTTGACGCTTTATATTTTTAAGTTATTTTCGAATACCTGTGATCACGCTTTGTATTTTTAAGTTATTTTCGAATACCTGTGATAATTTTTCTGTATTTTATGCCATTTTAATCCCTTAACCTTCCTATACCCGCGCCAAAAACTGAAACACCAATACCCGCACGTTGGTCTGTGAGACCGACAATGGGAAATCCTATCTCCTTGGTACTATTTCAAAAAATTGTTTTTGATGCAAAAACGAAGCTTATTACGAATAATGAAGCTACCAGTGATGTAAGTTGACAGTAAGTTGTAAGTTTTTACAAAAAAAATCGCAATAATAAAAAAATCGGTCTCACAGACCAACGCGGGGGTATAGGAAGGTTAAAAGCCAAAAAATTTCAACTCCTAAATAACATCGTAGCTGAGCATAAATTATCATATGTCGTTGCAGACAATTTTAAAAATTCGTTTGTAGCTTCTAATATTGCCATCGGAAGAACAAAGGCAAGTGCCATAATTTTTTTTCATACGACCAACACTCAGGGGATGGCATTGTGTTTTGAACTAGGAAAATATATTATAGGAAAGAGGAAAGAGGGAGCAGTGTTTATGGACAATAGCTTTGAATATTTTTATACCATAAGTAACAGCAAAAAACTCTCTGGAGGAAGGGAGTTCCACATACGAATAGTCCGTCTAACAAACGAACTTTGTCTATAATGTAGTGTGCGATACACTGGCCAATCGACCATATACGGATGTGCTGGCCGAGAAAGACGAGTGTTACGCAGGAATACATGATTTTCATAAACAAGTCCCCTTATTTCGCTCGAGCAATATCCTTTGTAGTAGCGAGAGAACAGTGAAACACAAGCCACATTGCAACGATGCTCCAAAGAATCTATGGAGTTGGACACCCTATCCTGATTAACAAGCTACTGCGGCCTCTCCTTTAAACAGTCGAGGAGCCTCAAAATAGACTTTAAAGGCCAACCCATACATGGGAGTAAATGGTAAGTAGATCGGATGAAGTGAAGTATTTATTGCACCGTCTTGAGAAACCATGGCACTGAAAAATGTGTCAGTTCTAACGAACATCACATTGAATTTTCATGCCCATAACATCAAGATCTTCTGACTCCCTAACATGGGTATAGATGATGCAATATTATTCCTGCTTAACATTGTTTTTGTTTTTTAAACCTTTCAATTTATTTATTTATTTTTTGACGATTTTTTTACGATTTCAATGAACGTCTTTGACGATTTTGACGATTTTTTCTCAAATATTTGACGATTTGATGCTTCATTCATCTGGCAGCTATGAATACCGACCATGTAAGAAAACTAAAATATAACAACACTCGTCTTATGTTGTTGAAAATATAAAACTTCTTGCACAAGACAATTTTTTTATTCTCTCTTTATTTTATTTTCCATGGATTAATCAAAACTTTTATTGCAAAAATCACAATAAAACTGATACCATACTGAGGAGTCCAATAAAAGATTGTACAAAAAAAACCAAAAGAAAATCAATTAAAATTTGTCTAGTCATCATAAAATAGAATAGATATAGTCTCAATAAACAAAAATAATCCTTTAATGTTTTATTTTCTTCTTGTCCTTATTGGCTGCTAATTAAAATGCCATTCGAGCAAGTCTCAAGGACGATGTAATACTTATGCGTTGCATTCTTCTTATTATGGTGAAGGCAATTAAATGGGAATTAAACTCAAATAGTGATTTCAACTGGTGTTCTCTGAAGTGCTTTTGCACTCTCCAGATACTATTGCTTTCCACTGACAGCAGTAGAACGTAATTTATTTTGTAACCGCTACAGCTCGCACTTGAAAACCTTAATAAATTTTGTTTTCGTTAAATTGAAAAACGTAATTTGTCTGCTGGTAGGTGTATGCCACAATTAATTACCGCAACAGTTCATAAAAATTAATTGCGTTTTGTTGGAGATAGAATGCCCAGATTATGGCAAACAATTGGTGAACTGACTGTGCAATATATCAACCCATGTAATATGGAGTTTATGAAATAAATCAGTTTTTTTTAATAGACTTTTAGCTTCGAATATAACCAGCAATCAAACGATAGATTACACAATTACACATAAAAATATCTAACTGGAAATATCTTACTTGAATTTAATTTAATTCCCTTGTTTTTCTTGAAATTTTATGTTCAACATCTCTTTCGAATTCTTTGAAAACCACAATCCAATAACGCTAAAGTTTGTAAATTTTATGTAATTTTTTTTATGACTTTATTTCTTACACTTGAAGCAACATTAACGTGATAAATTCGAAGCAATTTGTTGAATACGGCAATTGCTTTACGTGTTTAAAAAATTAAGTTTTAAGGGGTATAAACGCAATGTAAAACACATTAAAAATTTATAATGTGTGGCATGCCATGCTAGTAATTTTGTGTTTAAAAGAAGATTTTATGTGTCTCTTATTTTAAATTATTTTATTTTATTTCTCATTAAATTTGCATTTGATGAACTAAACAATTGTACACATATCTTCTAACAGAAAGGAAATGTTCAATTAGCAATGCACTTGTGTTTGAAATTAGATCCGGAATTGTTATAAAAGTCGTCATAGCCATACGTTTTCTGCTTTTACATCGCTTAATATTAAGAATATAAACAAAGGCTACACAAACAAAACGATGCAGTAAACAAACCTGTTTACAAATTATTGTACTGCTTAATATAACAACAAACGCCGGCATAGAAAACAACAAACAATACTACAATAATAAATGTAAACATAATACACAAATAATAAATGTAAACAATGATGTTTACATTTATGGAGATTTCGAGAAGGCGAAGGCTAGGCAAAGCAAGCGAGTGAATCAGTAAAAGTTCAGTCAGTCTTGTGTGAAGACGAGGTGTGCTTGATTAAAGTAATTGAGGTTTGAAGATCTCCATTACAAAGATTTGTCGAATAATTGTTATTGTTTTTACAAAGGATATAAACAGAAGAATAACAAACAAAGCAAATGTTGTTGTTTACATAAAGTTGTAAACAGTGGCACACAAAATTGTGGGAATAATAAAGAATTTTGCATAAAACTAAACACAAATTTATTTTTATTTTATTTGCAATCTACGAGCTCATATTTTAAACGTTTTTAAAAGGTAAAAACGTAACAATATGAAAAAAAATACGAAAAAATATTTCATCGGCATCTGCCTCTCAGCAGATTTCGGCTAAAACTCTTGAGAGTAAAATAAAATTGCCATGAAAAGATACTCCAAAATCTGTCGTTCGAAGTCGACTTTAAACTGTAGATACCGCCACTGTTGTATAGAATTACCACACAAAACATAAGTTGTGTGACTTCTACAAGAGCTGTGGGTCTGAGGAGGGAGATAGGCCTATCTTTCACCTAATGTATTAGGGCACTGCTTTTGTCATAAAGAGACAATGGTCTCTCCGAACTCTCATTTTGTGATATTCTTGATCGATATCATTACTGCAGTAGCAAGATTTATTTTGAACACGAATGGGTTTTCTCTACGGAATGTTTGATTACCGAGTCAAACTGATTGTTGGTCTAAACACTAAATGGGCTTTCTCGATTTTAAAGGGTTTGAAAGTTTGCCTCTTACCTTACCTATAAGTTTTAAAAATTTAAAGCACTCCGTTTATTTTAATATTTTTTTTTTTTTTTGTAATTTTTATGCCATTTTATTTCTTTTCTATTTTAAAATTATTTATGAGTGTATATTTATCACAACTTTATGTGTATTTTGAAATATTTTTCAATAAGAAGTTTATCTTTTAAGTTCCTTTGACGATGCTTTGAATTTATTTGTTTTGAAGATAAAACACAGGCCATTGATAAATTACCACTGAAACCTCAAAACGCTAATCGCTATTTAAATAGAGAAGTTATTTTGCATGCCTTTACAAGGGTTTGAGCAACTGTTTACGTATCCTTTTTGTTGGCATGAAGATGATGATATTATTTTAATTTGAATAAATTTTTGTATTTTATTTTTATCAAAAGAAAGTACAAAACGCTAGAGAATGAGAGAAGAAGAAAAAAAAAAATAGAAAAACTTTGGTTATTACAAACTCATAAATTATTTTCAAACAGTAGAAATGGCAAGACATTCAGCAGCCAGGCAATTTATTTTACAAAAAATGCCAGAAAATACAACAACAGCTACAACAATACTTTCTGCACTTTTCTATATATTTTTGGTGTTTTTTTATTTTTCAAAAGTCAGAAAGCCAGCGAAATGCTACTTTTTTGACAATTTCAGGCTTTATGGAATTTATTTTTTTGCTTTTATTTTTGCAATTTTTATTTATCGTTTCTTTACATTTTATTTTTTTTTATTTCATTTTATTATTTTATATTCTTCTACGCGTATTTTTTTTTTTTTGTTTTTTTGTTGCTGTTGTCATTATTTTCCTGCTATAAACCATTTATACATTTTTAGACCATAACTTTAACTTGTTTATGCCAGAAAAATTAAAGGCACGAATAAACGAAGGAAACGTAAAGAAAATGTTTAAAATGTTCTCCAATATCTCTCTCTCTTTCACTTTATATATTTTTATGGGTGCTGTTAACAATGTTTTGTTGCGTTTTTGTTGTTATTCTGTTGCTATTTTTCCCTTTTTGTGGTTCATTTGTTGTCACCGATGAGTGACCGCAGGATACAAGCCAAAACAAAAAATTCCAAAAAAAAAAATTGCACGCAATGTAATAATAGATGAAGTTGTTGTCTTTGCTCTTCTGTTCGTAAATTCAATGTTTCTCGTATTTATGCTATTTTACGGGCAAAAGTATTACGTACTACGTTCATACATATTCATAGACGATTACGTTTTTCGCTATTTTTAAAACATTTTTCAATATCGGTCTGCGTTGCTGGCTTATTTTACTTACTTCCGTAAATTTGGTTTCCTTTTTTTTGCATTATTTTAAGGTGGCTGTATTTAAGGATATTTTGAGGATGACCAAGTTGACAGCTGAATGCGTAAACAGGAAATATCATAAAATTTCTAAACCTACATCATCAACTATTTATGGCAATTATCTGTTATAATTATAACAGAGGAAAACTTTCAACAGCTCCATAGCTCTGCAATAAATATTCAAAAAATTGTCTTCTAGAAAGAAAAATAAATTCTTTCATCTTCAGAATGAAATCAATCATCCTTCCCACTTCTATACTTATCCTATATTACAACGTATACAGTGAGCTTCAAAAGAAACTGTGCATTAAAAAAATATACATTAATATATTACAGTTATTTTTATTTTAAAATTGTTTCAATGCCAGTTTTTAAAATTGAAACAAAAAAAAATTACAAAAAAATATTGTCAAATTTTTTCGGACTCTCTCCTTAAAAAAGATGAGTTTGGTGATTATTAGAATTTAATCCATAGTGTACTACAGTTTCTTTTGACTTTCACTGTATATAAATTATTTATTTTAAGAAAAGTTAAGTTTAAAATTTTAATGAACGTACCTTAGAGTACTCATCTCAAGTTTCAAAAGCTTTGCAATTGGGTTAAGTGAATACCATATATTATAGGGAAAAAAATTTTCCGCTAAAAAATGTGAACACGGCAATGAAATATGAATACATCGATGCCAGAAATGCAAGGAAGTAAAGAAGCTTATGATCCTGTCAAAATATTGGGTACAATTAATCTAGACTGACTGCACGATAGTTAAAACTTAGATTGTCTTTTGCACTACGCTACTACATACATACATAACAGGTCTTCACAATCCTTCAGTCAGGATTACGTCCCAGCTTCTCACACAACTTGTGTTGTGTATGTTAATTTTTTATACATGAGTGGTGAAACCCACAGTCGACTCCAAACGAAATTAATTTATTTTTTTGAGAAACTTTTTCGTGGCAATTTTGGAGATGTCTGACCTGGGGTTTGAACCGTGGCCTAACGTCTAATAAGCCAACACTCTACCTACAAGACAACGGCGACTACTATACTATACGATTACTGTAGCACAAATAACTGCCGCTATGAGACTCCAGTATAGTCGTGCATTGAAATGATAGAAAGACATGCTTATTGACAGTAAAGCTACCATTGAATCCGAAGAGAGTGTGTACACCACATTCGAGATAGTCCACGAAGTACGAATGTCTCTGGATGGAATAGTAGGTATTAGAGGGTAACTATCAACAGAAAATTCAAATGAATTCATACATGACATTGGTCTTCAGATTGGCAATAAAATGGTCTCACTTTACTCCTGGTTTGGATGATTGCTACACTAACCACATGTGGTTTCAAAAGGATGGCGCTACGTGTCACACATCTCATGCCAAATTGGATATTTTGCAAAAGCGATTTGCGGGTATGCTCATCTCACTTGGATCGTGTGATTTGACCCCGTTAGTCTTTTTTTGGTGAGGGATATCGTAAAATCATTTCCAACGATGAGACTCTGAATGAATGAATGGTTACGTGAACAAACATAATTTTTGAACCCCAAAAGCATTTAATGCATTCGGAAAAACCACTGTTTAGTATGGAGATTTTGCTGGCGTCATCATCGGTCCATATTTCTTTAAGAACGAAGTTGGTCAAGCTAACACTGTCAACAGCGAGCACTATGGGTCGCTGATTATCAACTTCTTTTTCCTTGAATTGGATAACCCGAACATTAACAACATGTGGTTTCAAAGGAACCACACACACACTGCTCATGTCAAATTGTATATTCTGTAAAAACCATTTGAAGACATTTCAAGTGGAAGTTTTTGAATTCACCACCATCGTGCCGTTTAATTTCTTCAGTTTTATTCTTTTCTTAAGTCACAGGAGTGTGCGAATAAGCCATTGTTCAAATTAAATCTGATTTATAAGCCGTAGTCATAGAAAATTAGACATTTCGAATGCGCTCCAATCAGAAGGCTAGTGTTGGATATTTGAACAATGTTGTATTCCAGACACAATGCCACTAATAGGTCTTTCAAACGAATAAATAATGTCGATGATACCTCACATACACTTTGTTTTATTCAAATTTAAGGATGGGTTAATGAAATGCCCTATGTGGAAAGTGAGTTCATGTATTTATTTTCATTCCTAAATAGATCACAGTGCTGACAAAAGATATAGCTTCTATCTTCTATCTTTTTTTTGCTTGTTTTTGTAACGGCTGATTGCTTGACATACAATTCTAGCAGTTTCTTAATTGATATGTCTGCGATGCGGCGTTGCCTAAAAGCAACACTCCATGCGAACATGGGAGCATGTAGTTGTAAGGAGCATGTAGTATGTAAGTCGTTTCAATCATACTCATTCTGAATGATGTTCGTTGTGTATATTATTATTGCTCGCAGACTTCCGGGTTTGAAGCAGGCTTGTTCGAGCAAGCATATTACACCAAAAGATGATGAGAGATAAAGTACTGCCAAAGCGATCTGACAGAAGTCAATAATATTTGGTGGGTATTATTGTAATTGTCATTATTCTAGTAAGTAGTGTGTTATCTTATTAGAAGAGAGCCCATGGTTTAGCCTCCACCTTAGATATCGCGAACAAAACGAAATATGAAACAAATATTTCTTCGGCGAATTCCTTCTCAATATTCTTCTGGCAAAAAGTTTCCCAAACCTGTCATTCGGAGTCAAATTTAAACTGTACGTTCCGCCATTCATGGATAAAATTACCACACAACATGAGTAGTGTGAGGCCCTAAGTTGTAGTACTGACTAAAGGGTTGCAATGACCAATTAGATAAGTAAGTAAGTAAGTATTATCTTTCTGGTTAAGAGTAGACGTAGGTTGAAAAGTTTTGCTGGATCAGAGTCGAACAAATTACCTGTGACCTGCAACTATGTTTGTGTGTATATTTATTTGGAATTTTTATAATTTTGCATAAGATTTTATTTAATTTTGTTGAAAAAAATAAAAAATTAAGCAATATTTTAGTATCATAAGAAAGTATCATAAGAAAGTCTTAAGTTTACATGCAAATAAAATTAACTTTAAAATGTTTGGTTCTTCCTTTTACTGGCTGTTTGTTTTAATAATTATTTCATTATCATCTTTCTTATTTGGTGATTCAAGTTGTCTTACACACTTTTGCCTTTCGCCTATTATAAGCACTTGAAGTGTTTCATTTTTAATTAACACTTTATCTGGTCACCTACAAATTTTTACCTGCATATTGTTTTATGCCTTTATTAAGGACCAGTTTTAAGTTGATGTATTTTTTATGTGTTCATCTACCTGTTAATTTAAAATTCCGTAACGTAATCATGTTTTTTTTTTTTCATAATTTCCTTTCTCTTTCAATTCAACGCTCATACTGCTATTGTAGCCGTTTTCATTTTCATGCAGTTTCAATAGAAAATGAAATTTATTTCGTTGCATTTTCTTTCATTTTTTTTGTAATTGAATTGACTTGGATTCAATGAAATGTAATAAGTACTGTAATAAAGTTAATTACTTTTTAACTTCGCTTAATAATTGTTGGAAAAAAGAAAAAAAAATCAGAAGAAAAATCTGTCAGTAGGAATAATATGAAACAAAAAAATTATGGTTAAAGCTTTATGGTTGTACATATTTTTTAAGTTAATAATTGAAGCAAAATTAAATTATTTTTTTACTTTTCATTCAATAGTTTGTTAGTTTTTTGTCTTTGAAATTTTTATGCCGTTTATCATTGACAAGGTTATACAAATACGAAGTAAAATATATTTGCTTTTACCATGGTTTACTTGCTTTGAATATACGGGTTATAGGGTAGGGTTAGTATGGGTAAGATGGGGTAGGGTTAAGGTGTACAAACCTTTTGATATTATTTTGTATATATGTGTGCCTGTATGTTGATAATAAATATTAATTGTTGTTTTGTTTGTATATAATATGTGTAAATGTTTTTTATTTGAAACGTTATAAAGCGTATATTGTTTGGGTATATTTTATAAAACTAAATATTGTTTACAAAGTTTATTATGTTCACTATTGGTTTTTAAGTTTTTAATGTTCACAATTAGATATACATAAGTTAATAATTTTATGTGTGTATACATATGTTTAATATAATTTGTTTATTGTTCACTCGCGTAGGGTTATTTGGGTATTTGTTTTGTGTTGTTCGCTTTCGATAATCAACTCGCGTAAGGTTTGTGGATTGTTCTATGATCGTTAAGCAACTGAAGAGATCAAGGATGTTAATAATAATTCTGAATCTCTTGCAGAAAGTGTGTATGTTGATGTGTGTGGTGAATGTTGATGTGTGTTGATGATGTTATTGTTATTAGAGGTGTTTGTGTTGTTATATTGGAAGTCAGGGTTGGGGTTGTGTGGACTTGTTCACTCGTGTGAACATGCTTTATTTATTTAAGTATGACACACTTTTATTGTCCATAACGCTCTATCAAGTTTATTACACGAGCCTTTTACTACAAAGATCAAACTTCAGACTGATTTAAAACTGCACATCACACCGTATATATGTCGCGCTTTTTACTACTACTCACTGGCAACATTACCTTTCTCTTCATTTATACTTCATCGCTTTTCGGTCTGGCAACTTCTAGAATATCGCGGTTGATTTGTTGTTGTTACATTCTCTTCTATCTACGGTGGTCTCAGCAGATTACTAGCTGAAACTCTAAGAGTAAATAAAATTTCCATAAAAAGTCTTTAAACTGCAGGTCCCGCCACTCATGTATAAAATGAATGCACACAACACAAGTCCTGTGAGAAGCTAGGTAATGACCAATTATGTATGTATGCATGTATATGTTATAGTGGAAAGAGATTTGTGATTTACATCAGACTATCCAGATACATCTTGACGACAGTGAACTTCCTTCTGAAGCGTTGGTTGCTTATTCAGTATATTGCAGATACATTATAGGAAAACACTCAATAGATTGACGGTAGCACCAAATTTCGTTTAGTCACCGAACTTTATACTTACAATCGACAATGATAACAGCACTTCAATCTACATACATAATTACAACCCTTTAGTCAGGATTACGACCTAGTTTCTCAACAGTTCAATCTATTTTGTGTATTTTAGCAATAAGCCCAGCTTCAGATGTGCATTTTAATTTTAAGGCTTGAAACAGAATTTTTTATTATGGTTGATTTGGTTACATTATTATTGTACGCCTGGCTTGAAAGAAGAAGTTCCACTTAGGCCAGAATATAGGCCCATTGTGATAACATAATCAATATTCAACTTGAGATCAAACATTCCCTAGACGAAAGCGACTGGAGAATGAAATCTCGCTATATCACCAATCTTTACATAAGAGCACTTTCTCAATGATGTCAGAAAGTGAGAGGTAAAGTACATCCTCCTCTTCATAGCATGAGTAGGGCATTAGCACATAAGATGAAATATGGTCTATCCTCCTCCGAAGGTTCACAGCTTTTGTAGAAGTCATGCCAGTCTATCAAGAGGACAGTTGTTCCGCGAAAATCGCTATTGTGTAATAGAAAACCATGTGATTTAATGATAGATGTGAGTCGATCCTCTTCTTACACATGCTTGCCCAGCAGAGTCGAGCAATATGCACGTACTTTTTTACTGTAAACGGGATTGAGCCCATAAACTGTAAACGAGTGAATAATATTCAATTTAACTGAGACAATTGGATTATCTATGCCCTGTAGCATGTCGGAGATTGCGAGTTTCGTACTCATCAGCAATGGAATTTCCCTCCTTGTCTCGGGAGTCATATATGAACTACCTTTGAATAAACCGAAATATTACTGAGTAGTTCACGGCACTACTAGTGTCGTTAGTACTATTGATCGGGAGTCTATTAAGGTGGGTCTGACAGTAAATGATATCACGTTGTCCAATGCGTAGGGACATATGGCGTATTCGAACCCAGATTACATCCGATAGCTATACTTTCGATGTATTCAATGAATTTGTTTATCGTAATTGCGTCATCACCACCAAAAATTATGTTAGTCTAGAGCATAAGCGTAGTATCAATTTTGCTAACAGGTGCTACTTTGGTCTCAATAGACAATTGAGTAGCAGAGACCTCTCTCGTACGACAAAACTAAAACTCTACAGTGCGCTCATTCTCTCCGTGCTTCTTTATGGCGCAAAAGCATGAGCACTATTAAGCACAGATGCAGCAGCCTTAAGAGTATTCGAGAGAAAAATTCTACGTAAGATCTTCAGTCCAGTGTGATTTGGCGATGTTTTCCACATCCGATCCAACAATGAGCTGTATGAGCTCCTCAACGACATGGTTGTTGTGCAGCTTATTAACATACAGCGGTTGTGCTGCCTCGGCCATGTCATTCGAATGGAAGAGAATGTTCTGACGAGACAGGTATTTGATGCGTGGATTTGCGGAAGTCGGCGATGAGGACAAACTGAGGACGCCATGTCATCTATTAGAGTGACCACTTCGAAAAGATGCGCAAGAAGCAGAGACGCCTGGAAGGATATGTCAGGGCAGACCGAAAGCCGTTAATTGGTTTGTTAATGGCCAAAGAAATAAGTAAGTAATCCACTGCATTCGTGTACAAGAAAGAACATTAAAAATAAGTTTATTAGAACTTTCTTTGGTTGATTAACAAATAAATAAATTACAGTGTTTATGTCATGATTAACAATTCAATTCTGAGCCACATTCCTTCTGATAGCTTTTGCTGCTAAATTTACGAATGTATTGTTTATTAAATTTATGCAGTCTGTCTATAAACATTATTGGGAAGTGTCGTTTAAGAGCATACTTTAACTCAACTTTTTTTTCGTAATTTTTATTAAAAATGTATTGTTGAAGCATTTGATCTAAAGGAATACTTTTTTTGGAACATATTTAAAATCTGCATTCTATTGAACGTGGTAAAAGAATGTATCCTTTTCGTATTTTAATTTAGAACTGCAATAGGCAGCGATAGAACAACATTTACATTTGAGTGATACTTTTACTACACCTCAGACAGCAGAAAAATGCAAATACTTAAAGCATACTTTCTATGTGGCTGTGTGAGATACATACTTTAGGGTTGCGTACTTAGGGAAAAATACATCCTTTTTTCGATACTTTTTTTACATCTATCTTGATTTAGCATACCTTTTAAATACTTGCATACACACACACACACACACAAAGAAAGTATAGAAAACTTTTTGCATTGCTCTAAAATGCATACAGTTGCATACCACTAAAACATACTAAAACACACACATACACACAGCGTAATATTTTTAACTGTTACCCATACATATACATGTAGAGTGTGCACAGGAAAACCTATAGTGTGTGTGCGTAAAGGATGCACTTAAAAATGTCAAGTACAACGTAATTAAGTATGCAATAAATATGTCTGTGTTTGTGCACAAGTATGTTTTTAATGCCTCTGGCAGTGTATACACCTACTCTGTATAGTTTTTATTTCAATTTTTGTTTATTTTTTACGCTAAATGTGCCTTTTTTATATAAAATAGTATATAAATATGCGTATATTTTGTTTTGTTTTTAATTCCTATTTTTTAATAATATATTATGTAGACTTTGTAGAAAATTACGAGTAAAAAATGTTATAAAATTTTAGGTTTTTTCTAACTGTACTTTACAACATGTATTCTATGAGTATATAGTTATTAGGAAGTGATTGGAAATGTAGTAGAGGTTATCCTAACTAAAAGAGGTAGAGAACCTGGACATCGCCGTAGTCTAGTAGGTAGTGTGTTGGTTACTAAACGTGGGGCCACGGCTGAAACTCCAAGTCGGTCATTTCCAACAATGCGAAATATGAAAAAAAAAATATTTCCTTGGCGAGATGCTCTCAGCAGATTTCTGACAAAAACCGTGGGAGTAAATAAAATTGCAATGAAAAGTTTCTCCAAAAATCTGTCGTTCGGAGTTGACTTTAAACTGTAACCGAAAATCGAAATCTTAGAATTTTAGTCTGAGAAATATCTTCCGAAACTTAAACTCAATGGAGTAGGGGTCTATGACGGAGCAATGCTCTATAAATTACAAATTAGTGATTGCATGTAAAAGGTGTGTTGTAAATTTGCCATACGTTTATAAAACAGTCTTCGGGGTTTTAGAATGTATGTGTATTTCTTAAGTACTGGTGAGCAAAAGCTGTATGAACAGACGTTTTGCCTACTTAAGAAATACAAATACATTCCTGAACTTAAAAACCGGACGAACAGACGTTTTTCCCACATATGTTTATGCATAATACAATCGAACACAAACTTTCGAATTAAAACTATAATACTTCCACTGAAAGGAAGGACGCCAAGCATATATTGAGTGGAAATGTAAGCTTACTTTCAGTCTTTAAGGTGGCCATTATATTGCTAGCTAAAGGTGATTCAGATAAAATTCACTCTTCAATAAAACTAACGGGATGTTTGAAAGATGCCAAGTAGTAGTTATAATTCTATTATGGAAAACATACAAACATGTTCTTTGCAGTGGCTACCAATTTAAATTAGACCTACTGGCAGATTCCAAACAAAATATTATAATTGGAGAAACAAACTCTTATGGCGATGTCTTTTCTGGCATAAATGTTGCCTTTATTCTGCCTTTTGTCATTCTTTTGTTCTTTTCGGAAAAAAAAATGCAATTTTGTAAATTAATAACATGTTCTTTTCTAAAAATTTTGCCATTAAACCCAAAAAATATGCTGTATGTTTGACCCTCAATTTAATCAAAGGGCTGAAGGGCAGCACTTTTAAAACAGCTTTTCTTGTTATTGTTTTGAAAAAAAAAAAAATAACAAAAATTATTTGTTTTAAAAGTGTTGAAATTGAAGAAAAAAATTTTATTTTGGAAGATCTGTTGGAATCCTCTTCATTGTCAGATGAGGAGGACATGTATCCATTATTATTAAAACGAAACTCTTGCCGCGAGTTAAAAATTTTGTTGAAAATCTTATTTATAAGTATTGCGCCAGGTTCTAGGTTCAAATTTATAAACAAACAACAGCTGACTATAGGTGTTGATAATTTTATTTTTGTAAAAGCAGAATGAGCTTTAAAATCGCTAAAAATTATTTTCATTTTATTTTAGCGATATGAAATTTACTAGTCGGGGACTACAAAGAAACATATATGTACATATTTATTATTACATACATACATAATTGGTCATTACAACCCTTCAGTCAGGATTACGACCTAGCTTCTCACACCACTTATGTTGTGTGTGTTAATTTTATAAATGACTGGCGGGACCTACAGTTTAAAGTCGACTCCAAACGACAGATTTTTGAGAAGCTTTTCATGGCAATTTTATTTACTCTCAGAGTTTTTGCCAGAAATCTGCTGAGAGGAAGTCGCTGAAGAAATATTTTCATATATTCTTTTTGATGTCTGACCTGTGATACGAACCCGGGCCTTCAGTCTAATAAGCCAACACACTACCTACTAGACTACGACTTCACATATACATTATGTATTATTATTCACATATGTATTATTATCTGAAGAAAAAAGGTTTAAGATGAGTTAACTTAAAAATTAACATTTTTAAAATTGTAATAAGAAGATTGTTTATAAATACTTTTAAATGAAATTTGGTTATTATCTTTTGTAATAAAAATATTTCCCAAAAATTTGATTTGATTTTTAGCTATTTCTATATAGAAATTCGAAAAAATTTACTAAATAATTAATAACACATCGTGCCAACTAAAGCGATTTGAAAACATTGGCCCTAAAGTCGAATTTTACATAAAAATATCGGAACCCTCGGTAAAAATATTATTATTTATTTTTATTTAAAACATTTTTTGTAAAGTTAGCTTTCCGAAAATAAAAAAATAATTTTATTGGAAATTATATGGATAATTAAAAAAAATATTTTTTTATTTTCTGTACAATGATTAGTTTTAAAATCGTTAATTAAGTAAAAAAAAACGCTAAATTGGTATAAAACTACAAAAATATTGCATAAAGGGCAATGATTTTTGTTCTTTTATAATCGTTTAAAATGCAACACATTATGAGGGTTCATGTAACCTCCAATAAGTGCTACAAAATATGTACGCAACATTTTTTACCAGAAAAGAAATCACCATTAATAATTGCTACAATGTTGCACCAGTACATAACATATTTAAAAATTTTTTTAGTTGTTATTTTAATTATTAGTAGTTTTTACAGTTTCATAAAACTATATGGCGAGAAAAATTGTATTATCATATCCTTTACTGACAACAAATTTACAGTGCCAGAATGCCAATTGCAAATAAATTTTGATCTTCTGTGACAAGTTTGTTCATTAAAGCTTAATAATTATTGTTATTTATTTATATATGTTAATAATAGTAAATACAATAATAATAATAGTAGTACAAACTTACTTGCAATTCAGAATGTAACACATTGAGTTGCTCACCTGAAAAAAGGAAAACGTTAAATTAGCTCAAACGATTGTTTTAGAGGTAGTGCAGTATTATAATTTTAATTTGAGTACAATTAATAGAATTTTCCTTTACTAAATAAAAAATTTAATTACTAATAAATTTGTCATAAAATTATGCAGTGAAAGAAAAAAGTCTACATACAGTTGTGTATGTAGATTTTTTCTTTGACTGTATGTCATCACATGAGCTCACATGGTGCTCTTGTAATCAATCGGTGGATCAAATTCAAGGATCTTAGAATTTCCATATAACTATACACCATAATAGCACATTGCTTTTGGAAGGAATTTATAAAATAGAATTTGTACAGTCCAGTCTCCGACAGAAATTTAACTAATTTACCCAGTGACTCACAGTTTATGCCAACCAGCTGCTTTAAAAAAATGCAATTTCATTTGTGCTAATTTAACATCAATTTGAAGGTATCAGGTATCTTTGACAGTTGATAGCAGCCATCTTGTTGAAGCTACATCTGTCAAATTAAAGTATATTTTCATTGCAATTTTATTTAATCGTAGAAGTAAAATTTCCCTGAAAAAATTTCTCAAATCTGACGTCTTTATTTAGGCATTCATATCGGAAGTTTTTGAAAACTTTTCTTTCAGTGCTTTCTTTGAATAGTAAATTTTCGGAAATATTTGGTTTAATACGAAAGTTTGTATTCGCTTGTATTACGTAAGTGCATATGTGGGCAAACTGTTTGTTTGTGAATTTCTTAAGTACGGTAACAGGCGTTTTGCCCACATGCATATTGTTATCAGTATACTTAAGGAATACACTTACATGTCAGTAAGGAGACTGTTGAGACAGTCGGGAGACTGTTTCATAAATGTTTGGCAAATTTATGAATTGTCTTTGAATGCAATTAATCATTAATTTGTGGTTTATAGATCCTAGATTCGTCAAATAATTGACTACCTTATTTTCTTACACAAATAAGTTTAAGTTTTTGAAGATATTTCTCGGACTAAAATTCTAAGATTCGTTAGGTTTTCGAATTTAAATCACTGCTAGATAGGGTTTTCTTGTTTTTCAATGCTAAATAGTGTACTTAAGTCGCCTATACTTAGACTTAATATACTCATAGTTTGCTTCGATCAAGAACCACTGAGTTTCTTGCAATTCTTTCACAATGTTCTATGAGCCGGTAGTAACTTTTGTAGCTCTAAAATGCATTGGGTAATCCGGGTTCTCTACCTCTTTTCTTTCAGGTTGTGATCCTAACTAAAGGCTTGCTTAAAAATCGTAATGATTTTTATTCTCTCCTGTATTTGAACCTGTGATGCTGTAACTAATACACTTTGCCATCTCTTTATTTGTTAAATTTCTTTCTTATTTAAATATAAATTATATATTTTTAATATTTTATTGTATATTTTAACTTTACTAGATTAATTTTTCTTTGCCTTCATTTGACTTTGTCACCTGTAGGCTGCGACTGTTTTTAATCATATTTATCTATGTGATGGAAATATCATATATACATAACTACATATTAATTTTTTTTTCGTTAACATATTAAAAATAAAAATTATAAACATATTAAAATATTTTAATAAACAAAACAAAAAAAAGAAGAAAAAAATGCAAAAACATATGTCACCTCGGGCAGGGCTTATATTATATTTAATATAATATATGCGTACGTACGTATGTATTACACAATATTAGATATTTCACTTATGTATGTCTGCCGGGATATAATATTCCATAAACATAGAGATCCAAAAGAATTTATAAATAAATTTATGCTGTCAGAAATCAATTAAATTCATACCATGTTGATGCCAATGATCCTTACCCTACCATTCCAATGTTGTCTTCCAATATCATATCATATATTTCAAAATATATGCACAAATACATGCACATAAACAAGTTCAAATATATGCGTGTCGGTTTGTATCAATTACAGTTTGTAACCGTCAATGTTTGTATCACAAAACCAGCAGCAGTAGTGGTGGCATAGTGGATATATGTACATACGTACTCGTAGAAATAAACCGACAAACTTTTGCGCAAATATTGTTTGTGACCCAGTAAACAAATATACGGAGTTAAGATTAAGATTAAAGAAGATTACTTATGAATAAAAGATGAATTTTTCAACGAGATTTTCTTGTCAATATGTCGTGCACAATACTTATTTTTACATACACAAACATGTGAAAATATGTATGTATTTAACTGTGTGTAAATGTCACATGTTGTATATGACAAAACGTATAGTGTAGCACAAAAGTGTTAAACACATAGATTTTCTTCATGTTTCTTACCTTATTATGGAGGCAAAATAATAATAAAAATGAAATACAATTTGTTGATCAAAAGCTAACCTCTTAAAACATTTTATAAAACAAACAGATATAGTGAAATGAAAAATAATAAGGACACTAATGTGACAATTGATGTTCTTGGTTTGATGAGAAAGTAGGTAAAAAAATCTTTGAGGTATTATTAAAAAAATTCATTAAACAATTAACTTAATATTCAAATAGAAATACACCCTGCAGTAAAAGTATTCTTTTCGAAATAGTTATAAAAAAATTAATATATCAGGTGGGCCATCTATCGGTTTAAGTTTGAATCAATCTGGCAATACTTATGTCATTCTCATCTGTCACAAACTGCAGTAAATTATCTGCACTGAACGTAGTGAATTGATTGAAAAGCTACACGACGATGTCGTACGCTTCAACATCGTTGGGAGTTATTGGAAATTTATTTCCAAAATAAAGTCAAATTGTCGGAAATTACACTAAAATGTCGTACAAAGTTTCATCGCTGAGAAGGACCAATAGTGCCCGGTATACGAAAGTTTATTGCTTAAGTTCGTGAAACTGTTTTCATTGTTGATGAGCTAAGGCATGAACATGCTCGTACAGTGCGTACACCCGAAAATATCAAAGCTGTGGCTGAGAGTGTGCGTGAGAATCCATCAACATTTACCGGTCATCGTTCTCAAGAATTGAACATTTCACGAAACAGTTTACGGCTAATTTTGCGAAAAGATCTCGGTATGACGTCATACAAAAATCAAATGGTTTAAGAGTTGAAGCCCCATGGCCATACGCTTCCGTTTTCGCTTTGCGAGAAACTACACGATAATGTCGAGTTTGCAAATCTATTTGAAATGTTCTACAACAGCCAGTATTTTTATAAATATTAATTTTATTGGAATAATGCTCATACGCCATGTGTGACAAATTAAAGAGGAGTAAAGTTATTGAGAGGATTTATCTTTTTGCTCTTTAATTGGTTGAACATGGCGGTATATTGGAATAGAAGTTTAAATTTATTTATTTCTTCTACGAGTAACTGCACGAAGGTGTCGATTTTACCAAAAAAAAAGATCATCTCTTCGGATGAGGCTCATTTTCATCTTGGTGGGTACGATAATAATCAAAATTATCGTATTTGAGGCTCAGGAAACCCAACTGACTGTTTGGTGCAGCAAAGGCATCTTGGACAATTAGTACTTCGCAATCATTACGGTCAATGGTAAGACCTATCGCACCTTGGTAACCGATTTTTTTGTACCCGCTCTTCATGCTGTTGATGTGAATGATATTTGGTTTCAACAAGATGGTGCAACTTGCCATAAATCTCATGCTGCAATCGATTTGATGGCCGTTTAATTAGCCGAAATGGTGATGTCAATTGGCTGCCATGAAATTATTTAACACCGTTGAACTATTTTCTGTGGTGCGTTGTTAAAGAATAGTCTTATACCGACAAACTAGAGACAATTGAACATTTGAAGACCAACATTAGTGATGCCATTGCCGAGATACTACGCCATACACTCGAAAAAGTGCACGAAAATTGGTCCGTTCAAATGAGGTACTGTGAGGTCAGCCGCGGTAGCCATATGTATGATATAATATTCCATTTGTAACCGGAACAATTGTACTTCAAAACAACAACAAATTTTGGCAATATGCCAAAAAGTTTTTGTTATATTGCATTTTTAAACCACCCACACTTTGCAAAAGTCGTATAAAAAAATACAAATTTTAAAGAAGTATCTTAACTTTTACTATAAAGTGTATAGAAATAATTTTTACACACAGTTATGGTTGCAAACAACAATGTTGGTGTTATTGTTATCATAGAATGTGTGCGAATATTTTTTAAGCTGTTTATTTTGTTGTGTATTGGTTTGTTTTATGGTATGTATTGTACATTAATGTTGACTACGACTATTTACACACAGACGCTCAAACGCATTTACAATATAATATAAAAAATACACACACATACGTACAGTCAACATGTAAATGACTGTGACTGTCTGCAGTAATAACAGCCATGACTTATAGCATAACCGTCAAAGGCAATAGCAATAGCAACAGCAAATTCAACTACTTATGGCATCCGACATTTGTTTGTGTATAAAAGTGCGCACTCCCATACGCATTTTAATCTGTTTACTGGGATTTTTTTTTTGTTGTTCGTTTATTTACTATACACGCTTCCTTTTTCATATATTATTTGATTTTTTCTTTGTATTTTTCGTCAATCCACTTACACAAGCAAAAAATATGTAATCCATGTAAATACAGACTGTTATGCCATAAGAAGAATGCAAATAAAAAAAAACCAAGCTAAAGTTTAAGGAAAAACATCAAGTGATTTACATAAAAAACAAATAAACAATAAATATACATACATATGTATGTATTTATCTGACTCGACTTTGACTACGTCTTCGACTACTACTACTTCGTCTGCAGTTGCTGTTACAGGAGGTTTGGATGAGAGATGTTACGTTGTGCATTAAAGTAAATGAAATATACAATCTCTCCACATACATACATATGCATTTTGTGTGCGTTTATTTTATATCAACATCTTCAGAAATAAAAGTAAAATAAACACACACTTGAGTTTAACCACATACTAAAAGTATATTAGAATAGAATCTCTCATACATGTATGAACATAACCAGTAAGCAACATATGTGCTTTACATGTGTATTGGTGTACTTTTTTATAACATACATTCATCTATTCATACATACAGGCATAATGCATAAATAATGGTTAACATTAAAGGTGTGCATAAGAAAAAAATGAAGTTATTAACGATGGCAGTCTATCATAGTCACAACACATACACCCAGTGCCAAGGGTTTATTATAATTATTCACGTAGTTATGAAAAATTTTATCGAAAGTTTATAAAATTAATTAAATTAAATTCAAATTAATTTTATTATTATGATATTTGATATGGAACAGGCAGGTTATCAAACACAAGCTGCATAACATCATGACAATAATTGAAGCATTATCATGGAGTAATTTATAGAATGGCATAGCCCTCTGTATGTAGTGCTCTAGGATTTTAGGAAAGAATTCGATACCGTCAGGCAAAGTGCTTTATGAAAAGAATTTGGAACGATTTGAGGAACACCACAGAAAATAGTTCGATTCGTGAAACTGAATCCATGCCACCAATTGTTCATCATCTGTCTAGACTTATAAAGAGTCAAGTGCATTCTCACAAACTTACTTACTTTATTGGTCATTACACTCATTTGGTCAGAATTACGACTAAGTCTCTTCCACCAGCTATGTTGTAAATGCTAATTTAATTCATTAGTAGCATCGCCAACAGTTAAATGTCGTCGACGAATGACAGATTTAAGAATGCAATTTAATTTACTACCAGTGCTTTTGCCAGAAGACTGCTTAGGGAGGTAATTTTTTCCGAGATCACAGAGGCAAGATTTGCACTCAAAAGTTCTCTTCTGGTATTACCAGTATTGTCAGGAAAAGATTTTGTAGTACTTTAACCATACAATCTATTCTAGGTATCTACATCCCTTTCAAGCCTATTCTCCTGAAAAATTTAGATTGCTGCTCGCTGTCAACATAGAAGATTCCCTACCCTGTCCCTGATATGCACAGAGGCGTTTTTTTCTGCCATACATTAATACCTCACAAGTTTCAAGTATGTATTCTGACGGTTCATCAATACAGAATTGCTACATTGGAAATGTCCTTTGAGGCTATAATGCCCTACCTAAAGGCTGGTTGTCAGCCTGAGGTTGTATGCATGACTCAAATCTCCTAATAGTGTAATTACCCAACAAAAGTTTATATTTCCTAGAACATATTTCATTTCATTGAAGAGTTTATATTTCTCTCTAAATTCTCTTTCGCTGTGTATACCCTTCTGCTATAAACACAATACACAACACAAATTTACTCAAAGAGAAATAATAATATTTGCAAAAACACAAATATTAGCCGAATTCTGGTAGTCGTGCAAACGTGAAATTGACACATTTTGCGATGAAAAATGAAGATCCATCAAACCTTTTGAAAATTTTTGAACTAAAAGTTCATTTGATGAGATGACATACATATATAAAAAATATAACACGACTGTTATACTCCTTAAATAATAACTACTGTCATTTTAGTCCAATTTGATCAAACGAAGTGTCAATCGCTGACCTATTGGGCAGACAAAACGAACTTGAAAACAGTTTACTTGCAGTTTCGCAAGATACAGAGGCATGTGATGATATGACAGGGCCCATAAAGACCCTATACTAACGCCAAAAGCTTTGTTTGAATTTGAGTTGGCTGCACATGGTAGTGAACACCAAAGCTTTAGAGTCTATGATTCAATAGAGTATTGAGTGTAAGGCTCTGTAAGAAATTTACTTTTAATATAACTTCTAGTTTAAATAATTGATTTCATAATACTAAAAAATAAAAAATTGTACGTATACTTTGTACTCCCCTACTTGCAAAACTTTTAATGAAAAAACAAAAGTTTTATTCGAAAAACAGATAATAAAAACTGAAAACAAACTCTACATTAAACATTCTTAATAATGTGTAACAAATTATTTTTCTTCTTTTGCTCGCCTTCTTTATCCTTTTTTGAATTACTTGAAAATAATTTTGTTAAGCAAAAAAAAAAAACTCCAGAAAATATTTGGAGAAAAATATTCAATTTTTAACTTGAAAAACAGCAATGATTAGCAGCAAACTTGCAAAAAATAAAAAAAGAGAAAATATTGAACAAGAACAAGAACAAGATTTGTATGTATGTATGTATAAATTGTTATTGATAAGATGTTAGAGGAAACTATTTATGAGACGAAACAAATCGCTTAAGTTCTGTAAGTTTTTTTCTTTATTCCACTTTTCTCTGTTTGCTTTATTTTCCCATTCTTGTGGATTTCGTTTCCGGTCGGAAGTGTATAGAATATATGGTAGATTTGCATATACTACCCACACATTAATAAATATGGGATAAATTTCCTTATATTTCCTCACATGAAAGTGACTCAGTAAGTGAGTGAGTGTGTGAGTGTTTTGCGTATTTATCTGCATTATATGGATATAAATGAATGTATCGTATGGTATGTCATGTAGTGTAGCAAATAAAAAGGATAACATCAAAATATTACCACGATAATCAATATTAATACCATTGCCACACGATATATGATGCTGTTTACAAGCCAATGGTTTCTTATCGATTATGGGATTTCAATTCCGTTCTGTATTCGCCGTATTCGTTTCATTTTTCTTGTATTTAGAAGCCATTTCAATCAAGGATAAAGGAAATAATATCGAAAAATATTACTTTATACAGACGAAAAAATATATTAATATATATTTAATAGAGAAATATTGTAAGAGGTATAAAATGTTAGTCAAATCAATATTAAACAAATAATAAAAAAAATGTTAAATTATAATATTTTATTAAATATTTTTATTCTAACATCTTCAAAAGATAAAATAATAATATACTATCAGACCATAGAAACTGTTCTCTTAATTTAATCCATTCAGTGCTTACTTAATTAGTCATTGTAACCATTTATTTCAGGACTAGGTCCTAGTTTCGCACACCACTCATATTGTGTTCGTTAATTTCATGCATTAGTGTTTGGTAGCGACTCCAAACAACACATTCGAGAGACGTTTCTCATTCTAAAATTTTTTTCCAGGACTGCTGAGAGAAAGACACCGAAGAAATATTTTTTTTTATTTTCGCTTTGTTCGATATGTCTAAGCAAGGGGTTGAACCATGATGGATTTTCGTCTAATAAATCAACATACGACCTACTAGATTACAGTGACTTCCAGTCAGTACAGCATATAATCTTCGCTTGTCAATCAGTCTAGGTTCAACGATACGATAGTGTATCATTGATTAGCAGCGTTACGCTGCTTAATATCCTTCAAAAAGAAAATATGAAAGACAAAAGCAGATTAAAAATAGAATCAGATGTTGACAGAGTCAGAGACGTAGTAGTGGCCGTGGTCCTAGTAGGTAGTGTGTTGGTTTATTAGTCATGACGCCGCGTTTCTCCAGGTCAGACAATAAAACGAAAAAAGAAGAAAAATATTTCTCCAGCATCTTCTGCCAAAAACTCTGAGAGCAAATTAAATTGTCCTGAAAATTTTCCCAAAATCTATTGTTCAGGATCAACTTTAAACTGTAGGTCCCGCCACTCATGTATTAAAGTAACGCACACAACATAAGTGGTGTGAGAAACTAGGTTGTAATCCTGACTGAAGGGTTAAAATAAGCAACTATTTATGTATGCTGTATGTTGTCAGAGGGAGGAAGATAAAAATGTAAAGAAATAAAAGCAAAAGAAAAGAATTTGAAAAACATAAGAAAAAAGTAATTAAAAGATAGATATCTCCCATATATCATGCCTCTCTATCAATTAAACCCGTTCTCAAAACCAATTAGATCATTAAGCTTCAAATCTATTAGTTCTTCAAAAAATTTACAGCCAGATATGGCTAGCCTCTGTGCCTGCAGATAAAGATAGTAACGTACAATATGATCCACAGTTTCTTCTGCGCTCTCATATAACCTACCTACCTGTTCTATCTTGTGACTAAACAGGCCACACCCTTTTAACTCCCTTCTGCATGCGATTAGTTTCATACCATTAGAATTGAGCTTTCTTAATAAGACTTTCTATTTCGATTTACACTACCAAGCCTGATTGGCGAATGAATTTAAAATTAATCAATACTTTTGAAAAATATGGTGGTTTCAACGAACTCCCCCATATCGTTACTAGCAAGGCTGTTCCTGACCTGACTCAGTTCATCTGTAATTTCGTAAGTTCTATTCGAACTTGTATTCCCCAAGTCCAGATCGATATTTAATTGAAACCGTAGTTGAATGCATTTCCGTCGTCCTCCAGTATTTACATGAATTAATTTTTAATACAATGTAATCAAATGGAACCAGATATGTGGTCTATTCTGATAAATTGGCACTAAACGGGTTATACAGATTACTTAACCAGGTCAGCGTATTTTAGACGGAGATTTTTCCTATTAAACAACCTGCACGTATGGTTGATCAGTCTCCTTCGAACATGATCGAACTTGATCCTATGTGTGGATAATCAAGCAGCAATCAAAGCACTGGGATCCCACTTCGTCAAGTCAAAGGTCTTCAAAAGTTTCATGGACTCTCTACATCGTATTCATCGACACCCACCTCTTTTGGGTTTCGGGTCACTGTGGCATAGAAGGAAACGAAAAGGCGGACGAACTAACGCGGAAGGGATGTAAGATATCTGAGAACGAGTCGATAGAGAAAAAGCAAATTGAAAAAGCAGCTTGGAATTCAAAAAAACGTAGATGTTATGTTGGTTGCCGAATTTCAACACCTCGTACTGAGTCCAGCAGTGGACAGCAGGCAAACCAGGGAACAACTTGAGTTCGACAAGAGAACGGTTCGCATGCCAACAGAAGTTCTAATGGGACACTGCGCTATTGTCTGTTTCGCTGACAGGCTCGGTCTGCCCCACCAAGCTTAATGCAGAAGCTGCCATGTTGTGGAAGAAACGGAATCGGTACAAAACATTTTATGTGAGTGCCCTGCATTTCAGGACAGATTTCATCAGTTTTTTTGTGACAGAACGGCAACCGAATATACCAGGGAACTGCTTCAGTTCGACAAGAAAATGGTTCGCATTCTATCTGGAGTTCTAACGGGACTCTGCGCTATTTGCAGTTTCGCTGACAGACTTATGCAGAAGCTGCCAAGGTGTGGAATAAACGGAATCGGTACAAAAACTTTTATGTGAGTGCCCTGCATTTCAGGACAGATTTTTGGTGACAGATCGTTTGAAGATCTGGGTATAGTGGCCAACGTGTCACTGAGGGAATTGATCGGTTTCATCCGGAGCTTGAAGTGATTCAAACTCATCACTAATGGAACATGACAAGGGAGCTTACTTCACATAGGATAACACAATAAACCATATGGGCCACCGAGAGAACTTGCCTTTGAACTTAACCTATGTGATCATTCAGTTCGATTTAAACCCCCATCAAAATGCAATGCCATACATATATTATATACAACAGTGATGCTTGAAGTTTCTAATTTAAACGTGTTAGAAAAATCAGAATTTAAGTAAAAGATGTCCTTAAAATTCTGTTTTTAAGATACGATAATAATTAATAATCTAACGTATTAGTGTTGTAATTGAAAAAAATCTCAAATTAAGACACACTCAGCAAAAAATACGTGCTATTCGTCAGCTTTGTTATAAACCTCCTCCTTAAAATATATTTAAAATGAATGAACGAAAATTCAAATAATTTCTTTATCTCGTTAGAGTGTGAAATCCATTCACAAGTATAAGGAATGCATACAAATTCTGATATCCTAACTGCTAAGTGCTACTAACGAAAGCAGAAAAATCAGTCAACAGAAGAAGAAGAAGATGAAAAAACGTCTAATAAATTGGCTAAATCTAAAAGAATACTTATCAGACTCAGCAAACGGTAGAACAGCAAATAAAAAGGAGAGAAAGAGACGAACAAACAAACGTTCATTTTTAAGTCTCTCCAAAAGCATAAAAGAAGTGGAAATGAAAATATTTTTTAGTTTTCCTGCTACAATATGATACTGCTGATGAAGATGACAAAATCCTGGTGGTGATGGTGAAAATGATAAGGCAAACACACTTATTCACTATTCTCTCTTTTACTTTATAATTCTACTTTTACTGTTTAAAAAAAAAAAAAAAAAACAAGAAAAAAATATTTTTTTGACGATTTCTTCTTGTAAGAATCATACAACATATCAGTATTTTGAAAAGCCATCAGACTCGTCCAATTTTTTTCTTTTCGTTTCTTTCTTCACTTCTTAGTTACCAAAGCCATCAACTCAAACTTCAGCAGCCTACACACTCATCATGTGAATGGCAAGACTCAGATTTTTTACTTGAGCAAGAGGAGTGTTTAAAAAAGAAAAAGTAACAGAAATAAAAAACTTTTGTTACCATGTCTTCTCCTTCATTTCATTTTTTAAATATCATATCGGCAGGCATTTAAGTAAGACATTGAGTATTAAGTCGTAGAGAATGTTTTTTACCCTTCCTAGTTCATTTTTATTGAATCTTTTGATTGAATTAGAAATGGTTCCAATTAATTACTGTGCATCTTATCGAGTAACTGCTGCGACACATACAAACCATCTGTCTTACAAAATCTATCGAGTCTTCCAACGAAAAGTTTCGATGAACTTACATACATACATAACTTGTCACTACAACCCTTCAGTCGGGATTACGACCTAGCTTTTCACATCACCTATGTTGTGTGTGTTAGTTTTATACATGTGTGGCGGGACCTACAGTTTAATGTCGACTCCGAACGACAGATTTTAGAGAAACTTTTCATGGCAGGTTTATTTACTCTCAGAGTTTTTGCCAGAAATCTGCTGAGAGGATTGCGTTTTGTTCGAGAAGTCAGACCTGGGTTTTGAACCGTGGCCTTATGTCTAAGAAGCTAACACACTAGCTTCTAGACTACGGCGACTACAACAAATTTTCGAATTGTTTTTATTTATTCCGACTGTCTTGCCGAAGCACAATGGATGGATGTAGCATTCAATAACGCGTCCAAATAAGAAAAGTATTTTTCATAAGAGACGTTCTATTCAGACATAGCACCGTCCATTTTATGTGGTAGACAAATTCGAGTCCTCTAGTTCAGTTAACGAACGACAAAACCTGTAAGTCGACTAAACATGAAACTTGACGAAAACGCAGCTCCTGTACTTTAGAGTGCGTGAAAGAATTCGAGGCAACCAATTTCCCGTTGCTTACAAGAACTCGGCCTTTTGCAGACCACAACGTGAGGAATTTTGGAAGGAAGTTTAATGACGGTAGACAATGCCGTGTATTCGCTAAATGAGTTCGAGGGCAGTTGACAACTCAACCGAACTCTCATCGAAAAATCATCTTCGGGCTTAAGGTCTATTTCTGGATGAATGATTAAGTGATCAGAGAAAATTGTCAACTTTGGGACGATGCCAATCCGCATGAGATGTAAGAGCGTCAAACGAATAAGGAAAAAGTGGAATTTGGTGAGGATTTCATATTTCTTCCAAAATGACGTTGGCCAGGCCATCACTGTCAACGGCAAGTACTATAGGTCGATGAGTATCGATACAGCTTATGGAGGTAATGTATGTAAATAAGCCACCGATATCGTTGGATATGGCCCCGTTATACTATTTCTTGTAGAATTTTTTAGGTCGAAGGTGTATGTGGATAAGCCACAAATCACAGCGGCTCTCAAAGCCAACGCAAATCATGCCATTGGCTAAATTCAGTCTCATTTATGCGCCAGAGCCACAAATCACAGCGGCTGCCAAATTCAACTCAAATCATGCCATTGGCTAAATTAAGCCGGATTTATGTGCCAGCGCCTTAAAAATTTGATACTTTGGAATTGAATATTTAAAACGACGTATTATAATAATATCACAACGGTATTCGGCCCTGCCATACATGGATAAAATTTAACACACGCAACATGATTGGTGTGAGAAGCTAGTTCGTATCCTGACTAAAGCGCTGTAACGATCAACTAATAACAAAAGCAGCAAAAGAAATCTCCATCTTGCACTTTCTCTGGGGTGTAGGTTTTTTTGAGATTTCACTGAAAATATTTGAGATTGGAACACCTATGAACCTACAGATTTAAAGTCAAACCACTATCCATTGTATTATTTGAATTTTTGCTGGTTTAGCTCACTCAAAACTGGCCGAATATGAGCATTTTTTAATGATTTATGTTTAGTTATGGAAATGCTTACCTAAGTAAGCCAAATATTATTATGTGTATCAAAGAGAATCGTTGAGGCGGCAATGAATCACAATTTAATTGCTTAAAATTCTGTTTGGTTAGTGAAATATGTAATGAGCTGCTTTAACGATGAATGGCAAAGGGTATGTCCATTCACCTGCTGAATTTTTGTTTTCAAAAATTAATCAGCATAACATTGTGGCGCATTGAAGCATTGCAACTTAATATTTAAAGCAGATTTATTGGAAAAATTTGTGAGATATTGAACTAATCGAAGGCACCATGTAACTCGTAGTCGCAACAAACAATCCTACTGTAAATCATTCCTGAGGTGGACATTTAAATAAGATTATATTCCGTATTCCTAAGCTGCAGCTAAAAAAAAAACAGACTTCGTTTCTTATTGTCTCTCATTATGAACTTTAATGAGACCTTGTTTTGTCTACGTATTCCAATTTATGAGATCTGTCTTAAATGTACATAGTACAGAATTTTATTATCGTGACAGTTGATGTTTTAAATATTGGGTCATGTCTCAAGATTTTATGCGGTATAATATTTAAATAAGTTCTTCTATGAAATATTTTTATTTCAACATCATTTCCCTTAATATGGTAAACTATAAAGTAAACCCCTAAAAAGTCCGTAGTAATATTCCCAAAAGATCATAAATAATATTCTCTAGCCATAGTAGCATAGGGTATACATTCATAAATAACGGTATTAAAATATAATATAAAATACCATTCCAGCACAACCATCAGCACTTTCTGCGATTCAAAGTTAAATGGCGTCCTGATTGAACAAAAGCCATACTGGAGTGTACACAGCATTCATTCATTCCAATTTTTTTTTAATAAATGACATTGGCAATATGTATTTATTATTTTGCCTTCTCATTTTTTTTTTTGCAATCCAGACGCTCTTTTTTCAGCCTCTTACAGCCATTATTTGTCGATATGTATGCACATACATATACGAGTATACACTGTGATACAAAAGTGTAGTGCGGCTGTATTGACATGTCGTAACGATATTTGTATGCCATGAGATCGTATATAGAATGGGCAGAACGTGAGCAGTGAAGCGTGACTTTTTAAGTATTCCAGCTAATAAATATGTCAGTTTGTCAGTACCCATACACAATATTATATTCAGTGAAGAATGTTTTTGTGTGAATGAAGTTGATGCCCTGATAACGATTATTATTACGATGGCGACAATCGTGTGGTGGGTGGATTGTTTTCCATACTACTTAAGCTGTCTTCAATAGGCGAAAACAGAAAAGAATCAAATGAAAAAAAAAATTTAAAAAAAAATACCGAAGAAAAACACCTGTAAACAGAAATTTGAATTCCGATTACTTATGCAAATTTTTTTTTTCTGTTCTGTGTTCTATGTTTTGGCTTTACTTTTCGCTTTACTTTAATTCTTAAATCGGAATTCAAATCAAAAATAAGTAAGAACGTCAATTCAGTGTCTTTTAAAACATATTGGACAAAAATTCCATGAATTTTAAAATTTTTTTTGGTAGTACCTCGATCTACATTGTCTCGAGTTAAGTTGTTTCGATTAACGTTGTTTGGATTTAAGTCGTCAAAATTTTTTGCCTTTTTACTGCGAATTACGACTTCATTTGTCGTCATTCGACTTACGTCGTCTTAGATATTTAGCCTTAGCCTCATTTTAACGCCAGTGGCGTACGGATAAGAAAAGAAAAGCACAACTTCATATCGTAATAGGCTGTCGGAGTATCTCAAAGTGTAGCGAGTAATGAAACTAAAATTTTCATAAGAAAAAAATTAAAACAAATCATTGATTGGGATTTTCCACTCAGTAAGTTTTTTGAATGTCGCCTGTATATGTAAAACAAGTACCCTAAATCATGTTTATTATCCAAAGGAAAGAGACCAAATTGATAAAAATATAGCCAGTTTCCTCAAACGTTCTGTCACCCAAAATACCCTTTACGCCTGTTTTAAAGTGCAAGATACTCACATAAGAAGTTGTTGTACCGATTACGTTTCCTATACATCATGGCCGCTTCTGTATTAATCTTTGTGGGGCACACCAAGCTTGTCAGCAAAACTGGCAATAGCTCAGTCTGCCGTTAGAATTCCTGTTAGAGTGCAAGCCGTTCTCTTGTCGAACTCAAGTAGTTCCTTAGTTTTTCTGCTGTCTACTGCTGTTTTGTCCCAGCAGTTTTGAAATTCGTCATCCAGGTATGTTGGATCACCTACAGTTTGTTGAATTCATGCTGCTTTTATAAATTTGGAACAGTATTCTTGTAGGCGCTGATATATCCCCCTATCCTCTATTCCAACTATACCGAACACTTCTATTCCCTATGCAGTCCACTGCTGGACACAGCACTTTTGAAATTCGATAACCAGGTTCGTTGAGTTCCATGCTGCTTTTCCCAATTTAAAAAAGTATTCTTCCAAGGGCGCATATATCCTCTCTATTGTCTCTTCCTCAGACATCGCCGAGTTCTTTCAAGCCAGTTCGTCCGGCTTTTCATTTCCTTCTATGCCACAGTGGCCCGGCACCCAGTGTAGAGTTTCCGGGTGTTGTGTAGTCGCATACGTTGTAATCGTATATGTTGTAGAGAGTCTATGCAACTACTGATGCTCTTTGATTTGACGAGGTAGACTCCCAGCCTTTTGATTGCTGCTTGACTGTCCACATATATGATCAAGTTTGAAGGAGGTAGGTTCATTGTTTTAATCATGCATGCGGCTTGTCTTCGCCTGAAATACGCTGGTCTTTTTAGATAACCTGTATGAACCGTTCGGTGCCAGATTATCGTAGTTGACCACAGATCCTGTTCCACATTTCAATTCTGAGCCATCGGTGAAGATCGTTATATCACCGTCGCCAATGACAGCTTTAGTAACTCATTCTTCCTGTGTGGAAGTGTGAGTTTTGTATGATTGTCGAAAACAGTCTCTGGTGCCATGTAGTCGTATGTAAGACGCAAATGGTTCGGTTCTCCTTCATGCAGTATTGAAACGTGCCCTACCTTGGTTATCATGGTGTGCCCATTGATCGTAATGGTTGCACCGTCCTCATTTTCAAAGAAATATGGGCCAATGATGCCTCCGCTCTACAAGCTGCACCAAACAGTCACTCGTAATGGGTTCATTGGCTTCTGTAACACCACGTGTGGTTTTTCTGAGCCCCAAATACGGCAATTTTTCTTATTAATTCAAATGATTTTTTTTGCCAAAATCGACTTTATCGTGCCGTTTCTCGTTGGCTCAAATTTCCAATAAATACCAATGTTGTTCAAACGGTAATCAATTCATAACGTTCATACTTTATACTGAATTTTGTGACAGAATAGCATGACATAAGTACTGCCAGATTCTAAATACACGATGGTTTAAATTTAAACCGATAGATGGCCCACCCGATAGAAATGAAACTTATGGTTTACTACAGTGTACGGTAAAATATAGTCACTACTTACTGACTATACTGTTATCGTCTTATTTGATTTCTTATTTACTGTTATTCTTCTACCAACTGCCATTACCGTTAAAATAATTTAACGTATACAAAAATGGTACAGAAAGAAGAAATTACAATATTTTCCTGTTCTTTTCTGCTTTTTTTTTATTTATAAAGAGGGGGAGTTAACAATGGTACATAACAACTGAAACAGAAATATGAAAGTAACAATAACAAAAGAAAAAATAATAAAACGACAGCATAAATATCAAAAGAAAATTGTATATTTAAGCATTTGTACCACAGCACGACAATAGAAATAAATAAACTCCAAATAAAAGTTGTTCTTTTCAAAATTGTTTATTTTCTCCTCCAAACTCTCCCTACCAAATCAAAGCAATACATACAATCAAAAGAAAGGAAATTATAATTTCCATTTCTTCATTCTCTTTCTCTTCATTTTCATTTTCCTTTATGTCCAAAAAAGCACTCAGCCAAGTAAAACGACAATTACTAATACAAATTAAAAAATAAATTTAAATGAACAAAAAAAAAAAAAAAAAAATAATCAAATAAATACACTTACGTTGTATTGTTGCTTTAACAAACAAAAAAAGAAAAAAAAACTTGAGCACATGTGTTAAATAATTTAAAGAATTTGTGTAAATTATAATAACAAAAACTGTTTGTTTGTTTATTCGATTATAAATGAAAATTAAAAATAAAAAAAAAAAATATTGTGTATTTAACTTTTGATTTTTATTACAATGTTTATACAATTATTTCCTCTTCGTCTGGCAAAAATTTAAAATTAAATATTTAAACACATAAAGTGTAGTTCAAAATTAAGTGTACATATTGTTACGAAAATGAAAAAATTTAGATACTGGTGTTTGCCTTTTACATCGCCTAACATTAAAATTATAAACAAAAGCCACAGAAACAAAACAATGCTGTAAACAAACCTGTTTACAAATTATCGTACTGTGTAATATAGCAACAAACACCGGCATTAAACAAATTTTAAACAAGTAAACAAAAATACACAAACAACACTACAATAATAAATGTAAACATCGTTATTTACATTTAGATTTCGGGACGGCGAAGTCATGAACATTCGCCTTCAAGAATATTCATCAGACTGTTTACTCTGCCATAAAAAAAGGCAAGGCAAAGCAAACGAGTGAATCAGTAAAAGTTTAGTCAGTTTTGTGTGAAGACGCGTTGTGTTTGAAGAGAGTGATAGTAGTTTGAAGATCTACGTTACAGAGATCTGTCGAATAATTGTCCAGTAATTGTTATTGTTTATGCAAAAGGTATAAACAGGAGAATAACAAATAAAGGCAATTGTTGTTGTTTACATAAAGTTGTGAACAATGGCACACAGAATTGTGAGAATAATAAAGAATCTTAATTAAAACTAAATACAAAGTTATTTTTAGTTTATTTGCAATCTACGTTTTTAAAAGGAAAAAACGTAACAATATTTTAAATTAAATATTAATTCTTATCACATGCATTATTTGGCAAATATAACCCATTTCGGATTGGATTACGATCAACCTTCTTATCCCATTCACGAAGTTAAGTTTAACGCCGGCTTAGGATGTTACATTTGAGAACCACTCGTTGCTAGTTACTTACTCTTAGGACTTTTGGCAGAATAATGTTGAAAGGGTATCATCGAAGATGATTAGTTTTAGTAGTTCCCGTAACACAGGCTTCACTTATTACGTACTCCTTTACTCAGGATTACAAACTTGCTTCTCACATCATTTATGTTGATAACACATCTACATTTTAATGTCAACGCCGAGCGCCAGATTTTTTAGAAAATTTTCATGGCAATTTTATTTGCTCTCAAAATTTTTGCCAAGAAATCTGCTGAGTGTGGCCGAAAGAAATATTTTTTCATATTTAGTTTCGTTCGAGCAGTCTGAGCCAGGCGTTGAAACACGGCCTTACTTCTAGTAAGCAAACACGCTACCTACTAAACCACAGGGACTGATCTCTAAAGGCAACAATTTATTACTTTGAAGGTAACATTAGCCAAAAAACGCCTTGACACCGGGCCCCATATTTTTCTATCATGAAAACGCTTGGCTGCATAATGCGAAGCTGGTCAAAAGCTATTTGGAAAACAGTGAATGGAATGTTTTAGCTTACTCGGCGTATAGCCATGACTTTGCCCGTTTTGAATACGCTTCACTGAAATGAGCAGAGCAGAGTATTCTATTCTGATTACCACTTCTTTATAAGCGCTACAGTGAAAGCGATAAATTACCACACTTGTTGGGAGATAAGACTTTCTCGAATTTACTTAGGTAGGCAGGCAGTAATTCAGTTCCTTACAACTGCCATTTGCCAGATGTAAGTTGTGGGGGTCAATGCTATACTTGTTAGTAGATTAGATTTTACAATACAATATCTCAAATTACTTAAACACCCAGGCTGATATTATATACCTTGAACACCGGCACCTCTTAGAGATCATATAAAGGGAGCTGCTCACACTACTTTTGTTGTATGTTAATTTTGTACATGAGTTGGGCGGGGACCACAGTTTAAAGTCTATTCCGAACGACAGATTTTAGAGAAGCTTTTTAGCTATTTTTATTAATCCTCAGAGTTTTTGCAAGATATCTGAGAGGAAATCACCGAAGAAATAGTTTTCATATTTCGCTTTGTTGGGGATGTATGACCTTCAAGTCACCGCTGTCTAGTAGGTAGTGTGTTGGCTTATTAAGTGTAAGGCCACGGTTCAGTATTTCCGACTATCTAAGTTCAACTGGGTATTCTCAGGTTTTAGAAGAAAGTGGACTAACTTGAGAACATAACGTTCAGTTTTGCTGGACTTTGAATTCTGACAGACTGATTTGGTTTGAATTCTTATTCATATGAATGAGGCATCCCCTCTTCATGACTTCCGCAGCAGCTGTGAATCTGAAGACGAGGAGGAAACTATATTTTACCTCACGTGGAGGCTAATGTTTTTGGCTTTTCATTTTCTGTTTTCCTTTGATTAAATTTTCCAATATAAAGTTTACCATAAAATTAAGATTTATTCTGAAATCAAAAAGGTTTTCTGTTAAGACGATTTACACATTGGCTTCTAGTATAACAATGGTGCCAACCCCCAGCCTATGTGGGATCTTTCTTTTAAATGAAGGTCCAATGCGAACCCTATGGTTATGCTTTTAATAAACGATTATTATACAGGAAAACTTTTAACCGAATTGCTTACAAACGTTACTAAAGGTTATATGATTTCTGTCACTTCATAAAAATGTTTCCATCGCTTTCATGTTAAATACTCTTTAAAAACACTTTATTTGGTACTGTCAAGCTCTTAAGTGCCTTTCGGCTTTCAATTAGATAAACGACGACACATTTCAATAGTACAGAAAATTTAAGCCGATTTTCTAAAACAGACAATCAAAAACTACAACAATAATACATATATATTTTTCTGTCCATCAACGAAAGCGTGTCATGTGTTAAAGTACTCGAATAAAAAACACAGAAAAACAAACTGACATAGACTGTGATTTAAAGAACTAAAAAGTTTATGGTCCAACATTTTTTCTCAATTCCATTGCTTGGACAACATCCAAAACTGGCATGGCTTACGACTGTTATGTCGTAAACAACTAAAATCACCGTCGTATATGGTATATGTGCGTTACAACAAATGGTTTACTGTTACTACTTAGTGCTTGTTGTTGTAAACCATCATACGTACGTCAGATTTCTACAGTTGCCTAGAAAAGTATGCGAAAAAAGCTAGTGTGTCTGTGTGTGTGTGTGTGTGTGCGTGAAATTTCATTTATTTCCGGTATACCCATCATAAGTGCTTGAGCAATTGTTTACGTGTATTCAGTATCATTCATCTGCGAATGTTTAGAAATCATATGAGCAGGTATTTGTGTAGCACAGCAGTTGATTTTTACTTTTGCGTGCTTTCAAGGAATAACGTTATGCTCATCATCCTGTAAAAAGTATAACTCGTGTTTTGTAGTTCTTGTTGTTTGTTGTTGTCTTTTGTCACAACTTGTTCCAAAACTCACAGCCATTGTTAAGGGGTTTTGTTGGCTACGCTCCCCTCTTTGCTGTGGCCCGAACGGTGCTCATTTATTTCGTACTAAAGTTCGAAGAAGAATACCATGAAAGAACAACAGAGACTACTTGTCATTGTCTCTAGGCTCTCTCTGTTAAGTACAATAAAAACAAAAACACAACATTTATGAGGTCTCCAGATTCCATATGATGATGATGAAAATCATGTTGATGTTGCTGTAGATGATTGTTATAATGATGTTGCCAGCGTTCTATTGTCTTGGGACTTCATAGTTAGTGTCCTGAGAAGACAAGCACATATAAATACGCCTTAAATAACCGTCTCCATGGTGGTACGTAGTCACTGTGTATGCGCTAACAACTTGTAAAAGATTTTCAAAAAATTTTGTTAAATCTCTTCGTTCTTTTTGTGGGTTAAAGTTTAAATTCCTTACACTTAAAAGGCAGACTTTATGAAAACAAAAATAAAATAAAAAACCGTTTGCAACATGCACTTGAAGACGTTGTCATACATTTTTGTCTTACACAGCAACATTTATGTTCGTCTTACCATATTTTTTTTTTGTTTCTGTTTTTGTTTTTATTGTGTTAAATTTACTACTTATTGTTGTTATTATTTTGTTCCATTGTAGTTTCGTGCAATAGCTGGCATAGCTTTTTATCATTTTGGCTTTAGTTCAAGAAAGTATTGTTGCAATGAAACAAGAAAAACGAAAAACAACGTAAAATACTCAACGTAAATACGAATGCAATATGTTTAGTGCACGCACAACTATACGAGAAAAAAGGAAAGGAAGAAGAAACTTGCAAGTATTTTTTTTTTTTTTTTGTAACAATCTCTGTACATGGATCATAGCCAAAGCTACCATATAATGAATGTGTATTTAAACTCATAGAATAAAGAAAACTGACTTTAAAGTGTTAAATGTACGCATTTGTAGACATAAAGTTGGACAGTATGTCACATGGCCAGACATGTAGACAGATAGACGGGTTTACTTAAAGCGAAAATTATTCAAACAAATGTGACATTTAAACTAAATGATGACTTACTACCTATTGCCTGCCTGCCAGTCACATTCAAATTGTGTATGAAATCATATTTCTGTGTAACATTTGGTGCAAGTGTGTAATTTTTGTTGGTTTTGATAAAAACCCAGTAAACATATCCCATAAAGTGTTGCCACATACAAACTGAAACATACGCTATAATCAAGAAATCTTAGATTTATGTTTTAGAATACTTCTTGAAGGACAATATCACATTTCGATCAGCGTTTAGATCAATTGTGGTAATTACATACATTCATACATACATAACTGGTCATTACAATCCCTCAGTCAGGATTACGACCTAGCTTCTCAAACCACTTATGTTGTGTGTGTTAATTGTATCCATAAGTGGCGGAACCTACAGTTTAAAATCAACTCCGAACAACAGCTTTTTAAGAAACTTTTCCAAAACAATTTTATTTTTCTCTCAGAGTTTTTGCCAGAAATCTGTTGAGAGACAGGTGTCGAAGAAATATTTTTTCATACTTCGTTTTGTTGGAGATGTCTGACTTGGTGTCTGAACCATGGCCTTAAGTCCAGTAAGCCAACACATTACCTACTAGACTTAGGCGACTTCTAGTCTGTTACACTCTCTTAAATTTCAGTCTTGTAGGTTGGGCCATATAAAAGTATAAATTTTAGTTTGCCAGAAAACAAAAACGGTTTGAATTTTTGCCATATTTATTTTTTTGTTGTGAAGTACAAATTGAATATGATTTCATTCATATGGCTGCCGTGATTGCCCTCACAGTAACTTATTCGATCGAACCAATTTTCGTGCAATTTTTCGAGCGTATGGGGTCATATCTCGGCAATAGTATCACGAATGTTGGCCTTCAAATGCTAAATTGTCTCTAGATTGTCGGTACAAAACTTTTCTTTAACGGCGCCCTACAGAAAATAGTCCAACAGTGTCAAATCCCAGCTTCTTGGCTAACTAAAAATTTGACGCAATAAAGCGATTGTGGCATGAGATATGTGGCAAGTTACACCATCTTCTTGAAAGCAAACATCGTGCACATCAATACCATGAAGAGCGGTTATCCTACTGTAATAGGTGTCTTCAGTCGCAGTAATGGTTGCGCTGTCCTCATTTTCAATGAAATATGGGCGAATAATGCTTCCGCTCCACAAGCCCTACCAAACAGTCACTCGTAGTGGGTGCATTGGCCTCTGTAAGACCACCCGTGGTTTTTATAAGCCCTAAATACGGCAATTTTGTTTATTAACGTACCCACCAAGATGAAAATGAGCTTCATCCGAAAAGATTATTTTTTTTTTGGTAAAATCGATATCATCGTGTACTTTCTCGTTGACCCATCTAGCAGCGGTAGAGGAAATAAATACAATTAAACATCCATTCCAATATAGCGTCATGTTTAAGCAATTAAAAGGCAAAATTAAAATTCACTTAATAATTTAACTCCTCTTTACTTTGTCACCCATGACGTATGAGTGTTATTCCAATAAAATTAGTTTCACATACTGGCCGTTGTACAACATTTCAAATAGATTTGCAAAATCGACTTCAGCGTACAGTTTCTCGTTGGCCCACCTAGCAAAGCGAAAATGGAAGCGTGTGGTCATGGGGCTTCAACTCTTGAACCAATTGAACTTTGTAAGGCGTCATACCAAGATCTTTCCGTAAATATTCAACGTAAGCTGGTGCATGAAGTGTTCAAGTCTTGAGAACGATGGCGAGTTGATGTTGATAGATTCTCACGCACACTCTCAGTCACAGGTTCGATATATTTAGGTGTACTTATTGTACGAGGACGCTCACGTCTTGGCACATGAACAATGAAACCAGTTTCACGAACTTTAGCAATAAACTTGCGTGTACCGGGCGCTGTTGGTCCTTCTCTGCGACCAAATTTTGTACGACATTTTCGTGCAATTTCCGAACAATTGTTTTTGTTTTGGAAATAAATATCCAATAAATCCCAACGTTGCTCAATCGTAAATGGATTCATTACGTTCAGTGGAGATAATATACTGAATTTTATGACAGAATAGAATGACATAAGTATTGCCAGATTCCAAATAACTGATAGATATGTTAAAAAAAAAAAAGTCGACAATAGTATAATAATTCAGCATAAATTCCTCGTTGGTTACTCCCTCTTTCCCGCTTTATAGAACTTTTTGTTTTATTCCTGGCGCTGATCGGAGTCAAAGTTTTTAATTTTCCTTTTAAGTTTATAATATAAGCGCTTCGGGTGATTTCAATGTTAAATTTAAATTTCTTATTGAGTGAAAAACTAATACAGGAATCATATAAGAAAAATAATTTTTTTCATTTCGCCACAGAAATCTTGACATTGTAATCATAACGCCGTAATGAATGAATGAATAACAAACATGAAATGACAGTGACAGACATAATAAGAATTCAAAATTTCAATTTCATCTGTAAACTGCATTACAATTTGCATGCTGGGTAAAATAATTTGATGCTTAAATAGCATTTTTTGTTGTAGTAGTTATTGCAACTGCTATGTATTGTAGTATTTGTTACTCAAAAAAGAGAGAAAAAAAGAATAAAACGTGACATATTTTTAGTTTGATGCAAAAACAACAACAACGACAACAAAACTAGAAAAACGCAAAAGAATACAGAAAAACATAGAAAACTAATGCCACAAGTACTACACACTCGAAATGTCATTGGACCATGTGGCAACTTGACTGCTATTAAACAGGCGTCACCGGGGACCACTTGTATTTCACTAGTTTGCAAATGAGAGACAGAAGAGTGTGTGTGTGTTACCATTTTTTTTTTTTTTTTTTTGTTTTTTGTTGTTTTGCATTTATTTTTATTTTTATCGTTTAAAGCACCACTTAGTGTCAATAATGGCGGTGAAATTGTTTAAACATTAAGAGTGGCATAAATGTATACATGTGTGTGTTTGTGTCGGCTGTACACAAAAGTATCCTATGAGTGTTTGTGATATGTATACACATACATAAAGAATTTTCCTTGCAAACATAAAGTTGAGATGTTTGTTTGCTTCTAACCAAAAAAACAAATATGGATACACACTATTGTGAGTGAGTGTATAAACAAAAAGTTGTAAATATGTACATTCAAACTGTATATCTGTTATGTATGTAAATAATTTAATGTATCTTGAATTTAATAGGGCTTAAACAATTTTTTTATTGTGAAAATACACACATGCATACATACATACATATGGTACTTAAGTATGTGTTACGGATTTTGCGAGTTTTAAGATTTTTTGCTAAACAAAAATAAAAATTGATTTAAATAATTTAATTTGCCTGCTAGTCCCTTGGCTAAATATAAGTAAATTTAAGTTTTCTTTGAAAAAAAAATTGATTTCTTCATATGCCTTGGTACATACATACATGGTATGTAAAGAAGAACCATTAATCCAAAGAGACTAACGTCTAACTTATTTTCTTTTTATTCTCTTTTTTGTAGAAAACAGTATTTGATTTTAAATTTGTAAATAAAGTTTTAAACAAAAGACTTATAGAATAACTGCAAAATCCTCCTCCACATTTGCTAAATAACAGCTTTCGGGACCCCTATGCAATTTTGTTGTACTTAACATAATTGGTCATTACAACCCTTCAAGAAGGATTACGACCTAGTTTCCTAGCTTATGTTGTGTGCGTTTTAATTTCATACATGAGTGGCGTGATCTACAGTTTAAAGTCGATTCCGAACGACAGATTTTAGAGAAACTTCTTCATGGCACGTTTATTTGGTCTCAGAGTTTTTGCCATTAATCTGCTGAGAAATATTATTTCAAGGAAATATTATTTCATATTTCGTTTTGTTGGACAACTTCTGTTAAACTTTATAAAATGCTTTATTGTAGTCCATTCTAAAATTACAATTTTAGTAATACAGTGAATTGTCTTTTCTGCATGATCAATATCGATATCGATAATTGCGGTTTGACAGCTATGAATGCCACATTGTTTTGACATTTCTATTCATAAGGTTTGACCAGTTATCATGTATCGTTTAGCACCAGAACAACGATTTAAAATTCTTAAAATTTGCTTCAAAGATATAAATTTGTAGGCGAAGTTTATAGAGCACTATACTCATTTCATGTTCTACGGCTCGTGAAGAAACAATTCGTGCAGTTTTTAAGACAGTAAGGTTAAGAAATATGTGTTCCAAAAAGGATATTACTGGGCTAACTCTTTAAGAATGTACCAAAATGTTATACCGCGGGAAATTTTTGCAAGTATCGTGGTTTTCGTGACTAAGTATAATATAGAGTTCGTAGACGAAATGAAGAAAAGTGGCATTAGCATCTTAGCATTTAATTTTTCCTGATTAGGTTCGTTGAAAATTATTTATAAATCAATTTTTTATTCATTTGAAAGACCAATTGATGCCATTATGAGTATAATAAAAAACGTTTAAATTTTTTGTAAACATCGTTGAATTCAGAAAACCTTACAAAGGATTAAATCGCACTGACTCATGATCACCTGTATTTGAGATGAGTGGTCCCTTAAATCGCTCGTGTAGAATGTCCAGTGTGTGGAACCAGCTGTGTGATACCTACACCCAGTAATTGCCAGCAGGCTTTGCTGCCAGCCAGAAATCCCCAGCAAACTGGATTTAATGATATAATAAGTCGAATGGTCGATAGTCGTCAGTCGCTGGACAGGACCAGTAGATCCTAGGGGATGTGCTTCGATTTATTGAATGGTCGATAGTCGACAGTTCCAATATACGCTATGGGATATGCTTCACAATGATTCTTATTAACAAGTGAATGGAGTAACTTAGAGGCTACATACTCCCTTAGGAGAGGCACAATTTTCTGATCCACGGATGAATAGATATTGGGAGAGGAGCAATGGTTTTTGGTCCCAGAATTCCGAACACACGAGGAAATTGGCGGGCCATTAAAAGACTGCTCGATTCTTAGTGAGCAGACACGTCAATACTATCTAACAAGCAGCAAATGATTCAAGCATTCGGCTCGCACGCTGACCCACAATAGTATGAGTCTGCCAGGAAAGTTTAACCAGCCATGTAAGGAAAATGAGGTTACCCTTTCTGGCTTCCAGGATATGTGCAAAGGAGCTATTGATGCCATTATGTGTGGAAAATAAAACATTTTGCTTATTCGTATACACCTTTGACTTAAGAAAACCCCACAGAAGACAGTCTGAAGGGGTTAAACCACACGATCTCATTATCACCTGCACTTGAGATGATCGTGCCCTCAAATAGAAAGACTATGCCACCAGCCCGGAATCCCCAGCAAATAGTGCCTTTCACTGGACTTTCAATGTTTGATAGTTGATAACGGTGATCTTGTTGAAGCTACATATGTATGTGAAATTAGTCAGTCTGTTTGCCATGTATATCGTTTCTATAAGAATGGGTACGTGAAGAAACAAAATTGTCGATTTTGGATTGATACCAATCCACATGACTGCCCAGGCAATCGCTACCAGTGACAAGTATTACCTACATATATAGGTCGCTGATTAACAACTTATTTTGAGTTTGATTATATGGATATCAATGACATGTTATCTCAACAAAACAGCGCTACGATCCATACAGTCGATGTTCCATTGGATATTCAGCATAAGCAGTATGAACATGTGGTCATCACACTTAAAGGTGATATGAACTAAGAACCAAGATCAGGGCCTAATCCTGATACACTTTTTCTTCTGGATTTTCTTAAGTCACAGATATACATATGTATGCAAATATCATGCATCAAGCACATGCTATCGGTTAAATTCAGCCTAATTTATGAAATAGAGATATTGAAAGTTTAATATTTTGGTTGCACGCTTTTAAAAGAAACTATGGTGGACATTTGAATCATAGGCTTTATAAACGAATAAAAAATGCTTAGGAATCTCACAAGCACTTTCTTTTATTAAAATTTACAGATAGAAAAAGCTTAAAAATAAATCCTAAATATATTTTTGATTTGGGGCGCAATTTAATCTAATAACGATATAGCAATTGTATTAGACTTACTTTAAATTCACTTTAAAAAAAAATTCGTTTAAATGCACCTGCTTTGAAACAAAGTTCGAGCAACTTAGAGTGTTTGGATTTCTTTTAATGGGGATATGTTAAGTGATTGTTGATGTTGGATGCCAATATTCACCATTAAAGTAGATTTATCAGAAAAAGTAATTGATTCCTGATAGAAAACCTTTACACAACCAATATTCGCTATTCGCAATTTGTAAAGCGTTCTTCCTTTGCCTATAAAGTCTGCTGCGAAAACATCTCCTTCAGCAGTTTCTTTGCAAAATAAAAAATTTTTTCACCACACCAAATTGTAGAAGATGATAGAAGAAGTCCTCCCTGACCAGTCGGCATTCCATCAAATACGAAGCCAGTGCTGTCTGTGAGACAAATAGACGTGGCTGTTTGCTTTTAGGTATGAGAAGTTTATATAAGAATTGCCCGCTTATGAGTACTGTCATGCAATTGCTTATATCCGGGGAATACTGTATCTGGAGTTGGAGTCAACAAAAACGAGGTTTGAGCTTTGATTTAACTGACTAATGGTGAGATTCACGATTGTCTTTGTTAAGACGTTTCAGTGGTATGTTGGACTACATTTTCAATAGATTGTCTACTTACTGTAAGAACAGTGAAGACTGTTATAAAATATTGTAAATTATAAATGATTAACGAAATTTCTCGTAAAATTATTTTCTTTTATTTTTCTTAAACAACAATAGAACCCTCATTAATCATTAGAAGGTAGAAATTTAGAAAATTTTTTTCCGCATTGATTGCAATAAATTTCCTAAACCAACTATTAACGAACGAAAGGATTTCTATTGAATTCGAACCCAAAAACCAATTTTAAACAATCATATCACGTGCAGGGCTAAAAGAAAAGGCCTTACCATACAATACCATACTACATATACACGATATATTAGCTATCAATACCAACAATACAATAATAAACAACAACAACAACACACAAGTTAAAGGAAAAAGGTTTAAATTAACAACAACAAGAACAAAAGTAAAGTAATAAAGATAAAAATAAGGCCAATTATTTATTTCCTTCTGTTATCTAAAGCACATGAATATAATAATAGAAGAAGCAAGTAAAAATAAAAACAATGAATTCAGGAAACAGTAGAGTAACAACCGCAAAAACTTCAAATATGTGTTAAATTTAAAAGCAATCAATACCCCAAAAAACACCTCTCATGCCAGATGCCATACATACATGTATTCTACATACATATATATGTATATGTACTTAGGTCTGCTTATGCCTTTATACATACATAAATAAGTAAATATTTAAGGCATATTCTCTTAAAACCCAGTGAACCTTTATTATGGCTTGGTTTCATTGGTTTTTTCAATCAAAATCGTACTGCTTAAGATGCCGGAAATCAACAGTAACTGAACGAAGCTGTTTGCTGGGTTAAATTTTGTTGCAAATATTTTTCTACGTAGGCCTTAATGCTTCTTGTTGATATGCTTTAAGCCAAAGATAATATTAAAACAAGCAAATTTAAATACACGTAACAATTGTGGTCTGCAGTGCGGAAGTGTGTTCTCAGTACACAAATGTAAACGAAAAATCCTTAACGGAGAAGAATACTGTTTCGAATTCGGTTTGCAGCTTCAACATGAATAGACTAACGCTTGGAAATCATTGAATTTTTTGTAAAAAATTATCTTCAGCTTATTTTTGGAGTCAATACACTCCTGAACCAACAAAGTCCCTGTATTTGTTATGAAAACCATAAATCATTTTAGGACTTAATTTCTTGCCCCAAATAACTCTTCCTACATAACTGGTCATTACAACCCTTCAGTCACGATTACGACCTAGTTTACCACACCACTTATGTTATGTGTGTTAATTTTATCCACAAGTGGCGTAACTTACAGTTTAAAGTCGACTCCGAACGACAGATTTCTGAGAAACTTTTCAGAACAATTTTATTCACTCTCAGAGTTTTTGCCAGAAACCTACAGAGAGGCTGAAGAAATATTTTTTTAAATTTCGTTTTGAGTTTGAATCCTGTCCGCACGTCTAATAGGCCAACACACTACCAACTGGACCAAGGCGACTTCCAAATAAATATTCACTTTGCAGATTTTCGGTTTTTTATTCTCAAAACAATTATCAACAATTATAACAATTATCTTAACTGATCAAATGGTTGGCAGTCTCTGGACAGAACCAGTAGAGCCGAGGGGATAAGTTTCGCAACGAGTCTTAGTGACAAAAGTAAATGGAGTATCTTAAAGGCTACATACTCCCTGTAGGTTCCGCCACTTATGTATAAAATTAACACACACAACATATGTGGTGTGAGAAATGGCGGGCTTCTTGGGGACGATTGCCTGTAGACTGTCTAATGGTGAAGGTATAGCACTGGCCATTTTATAGTCACCTAGCAGCAACTCGTTTCCTTGCCGTTCGCATCTTCCCCCTTTCCACCTTTCCTAAAAAACCTGCACAATGCACTGCATGAGTAGGGGCCATCCCCTGAGTGCTGGTTTCATATAAAAAAAAAAAAAAAAAGCAGGCCCCAGTTTTGGGATCCACGGATGGATCGAGTATAGATATTGGGAGAGGTTTTTGATCCTAGAATGAAATATTCAGATCCTATAGGGAAATAGACGGATATTTTTCAAGCGTAAGTCTGTGACATTGAAAGATTCCTTGATTCAGAGTGGACAGAAGTGGACGGGACATAGCAATACAATCCAACGAATACCGTTGGATAGTTGCACTCGATTTGGACCCTGTTAACTCCAAATAGTATGAGATTGCGAGGAAAGTTTAACCAGCCAGGAAAGGGTGTTATCCTTGATGAGTGCCAGGATATAAGGGAATTCTCGGAAAAATTCAAACAGATAAGCTTGAAAGCAAAGAACCTATTGATGCCATCATGTGTGGAATATAAAACGCTTATTTGTACCTTCGTCTGAAAAATACCCCATAAGAAACAGTCTGAAGGGGTTAAACCACACGATCACCTACGCTTGAGATAACCGTGCCCTTAAATCGCTCGTGCAGAATTTCCAATATGGCATGAGCTATGTGACATCAGCTCGTGACACGTACACCCAGTAATGGCCAACAGGTTATGCCGCTCGCTAGAAATCCCCAACAAGCGGTGACTTTTTTCGAAATCCACTGGACTTCCAAATGTTGATAGTTCGCAACGGTCGTCTTGCTAAAGCTTCGCCTGTGAAATAACTTATTATTTAATCAGTCTGTTTTGGCATACCATCAGCGACGAGCATAGACAACGACGTGTGTTCCGTTGAATGTGCTCTGGAACAGCATTTGACCCAAATTTTGAACAATAAATTATTTTCAGCGTTGAGGTTCAGTTCTAGTTGAATGGCTACGTGGACAAACAAAATTGTCGACTTTGGATTGACACCAATTCACATGATTGGAAATGCGGATAAGCTTGCAAGCAAGGGAGTTTCCACGCCATTGGTGGACCCAGAAAATTAGGAGGAATATACTCAGCGAAAGTGAGGCAGATAACCATTTGGTTTGAGGCAATCTAAACTTTTGTCGTCTTTGAACTGTAGCTCCCACCATTCATGTATAAAATTAACACACACAACATGAATTTTGTGAGAATCTAAGTCGTAATCCTGACGGAAGATTTGTTATGAGCAATTATGCATGTATGAAACCTAAACTTTTATTAGGTAAATGTAATATGAAGAGATTTGAGTCAAGCATAAGACTATCAGAGAATAACCAGAGATTAGTTTAGAGTTTAGTGACGAAGAGAATAAATCATTGCAACACATATTTGGAACCTATTGGGCATTTCATGCATCTCAAAAGGAAATATTATCAGCAATCTTTTGGCAAAAACTCTGAGAGTAAATAGAATTATCATGAAAAAGTTTTTCAAAATCAAGCTTAAACAGTAGGTCACAGCGCTCATGCATAAAATTAAGACACCCAGCATGAGTGGTATGAGAAACTAGATAGTAAACTTGACTAAAGTATTGTAGTGACCACTTAGGAAGCAAATAAGCTATGAAGACTGTTGAGTCCAGTATACGAGTATATTTCATTGAGATCTACTAATATTTACTTGTCCTTTTAAAAAGTATTCGAGAATTTAAATTTTATTTTTTTTATTTTGACGTCTTGAGATACATTGCATTATCTACACTGACATGTGCTGAATGTAAGGTATTGCTGTATGGCGAAATTTAAATACCCTTTAATCCTATTTATGATTTTAAAGTCGTTTGCAAATATACCTCAGTCTGTTGCTGCCACTTTGGTATTCAATTGTGCTTAAAGGAACACGTTGCTTAAACTTAAAGTCATAATATTTACATATACAATGTGTACATATGTACATACATATAAATTTTGTACTTAAATATGCTATACATATATACATACGCGTATTAAGTTTTACATGGAGGAGAATATTTTTAAAGGGTAAATTTTTTTCCTTTCAAACCTTTGCCTTCATTCTTACAAGTATTCGTGGCCTAGACACACACATGAATACTTATATTAAAGTAAAATAGCATACAATACAAAAGTAAAGGCATTTATTTTTCTGAAAAAAAAAACAACAAAAACAACAAAAATAACAAAAATACAAAAAAATAATAGAAAACGGAAACGGAAGTGGGAAATCTTTTGCATAACTCATCATATATTGTTTGTGCATTAGAGAAATGTAAACCCTTTAAGAATTTCTCTTTTTTACTACGTTTTTTTCACGACTACTACCATTACTATGAAGGCATTAATTTTTATTTTATAGTTCGTCCTTAACAACACTCCGTTGTAACCAAGAAAAACATCATCTTCTACTAACAACAGGGGAAATCCCAATTGCCTTTTAAGTCATAATCTATGGTTGAGAATATTTGGAAAGCGTTTTCCCTCTTTTGTTTTTCCTTTATCTTATTTTTATGCTTCGCTATTGTTTGCATAAGAATTTCTTCTCTTTTTTATTGAAAATTCTTCAAAGATTTTGATGATTTTCAGCATAGACTGCTGGTTTTTTTTCATATGTTTTTGGGAAATTTTTAGATTTTTGTCAAGGATATAATATTTCCCTTGTTACTACCCCTTCTTTGTACCACTAAAGAAAACAATAAGAACACAAGTATCGGGAGAGACATCTATCGGTTTAAATTTTAACCATCGGTTTTTTCGAATCTGTCAATACTTATGTCATTCTATTCTGTCATAAAATTCAGTATATTATCTCCACTGAACGTAGTGAATCGATTTAGGTTTGAGCAACGTTGGGATTTATTGGAAACCTATTTCCAAAACGAAGACAATTGGTTGCAGATTACACGAAAATGTCGTACAATTTGGTAGTAGAGAAATACGAACAGTGCGCAATATAGTCAAGTTTATTGCTAAAGTTCGTGAGTGTGCATGAGAATCCATCAACATCAACTCGTCATCGTCCTCAAGAATTGAACATTTCACGCACCAGTTTATAGAGAATTTTGTGAAAAGATCTCGGTATGACGCCCTACAAAGTCCAATTAATTCAAGAGTTGAAGCCATATGATCATCCGCTTCGTTTTTGCTTCGCTAGATGGACCAACGAAAAAGTGCAGGATGATGTTATACAACGGCCAGTATGAAAACTAATTTTATTGGAATAATACTCATACGCCATGGGTGATAAATTAAAGAGGAGTTAAGTTATAAAGAGAATTTCGCTTTTGCTCTTTAATTGGTTGAACATGACGGTATATCAGAACGGAAGTTTAATTGTATTTATTTCCTCTATTGCTGCTAGATGGCCCAACGGGAAACTACACGATCATGTCGATTATCAAATTATCTTTTCGCATGAACCTCTTTCACATCTTGGTGGGTACGTTAATAGGCAAAATTGCCGTATTTAGGGCTCAGAAATGCCACACGTGGTCTTGCAGAAGCCAATGCACCCATTGCGAGTGACTCTTTGGTGCGGCTTGTGGAGCGAACGCATTATTGGCCTATATTTCTTTGAAAATGATGACGGCGCAGCCATTACAGTTACCTATCGCACTAGGAAAACAGATTTTTTTGTACCCGCTCACCATTGTATTGATGTGCACGATGTTTGCTTTCAACAAATGGCGCAAGTTGTCACATATTTCATGCTACAAATGCTTTATTGCGGCAATCGTTTGATGGCCGTTTAATTAATTGAAATGGTGACGTCAATAAGCCGCCCAGAAGCAGCGATTTGACACCGTTGGACTATTTTCTGTGGGGCGCCGTGAAAGAAAAGTATTATGCCGAAAAACCAGAGACAATTAAGCATTTGAAGGCCAACATTTGTGATGCCATTGATGAGGTATGACCCCATACACTCGAAAAAAATGCACGAAAATTGGTCCTATCGAATGAGATACTGTGAGCAAAATTTCAAACCGTTTTTGTTTTATTGAATTTTTAAATTTAAACTTTTAAATGCCACACCCTTTATATAATCATTGAATATTTTTAGTCTTCCACGTGTTGTTGTTTGTTTTTTTCCTCCTCTTATTGGTGGCTTTAATGTCTTTGTAAGCTTTTCAAAAACCATTAACATTTCCTTCGATAACTTGAGTCTTGTTTTTCTTTTCATCATACACTTACAAACAAACAAGCAGCCAAAATGCCATCGAGACAATATCAAGGAAAATAACCATTTAAGTCTAACGAACTGTTAGATCTAAGGGCGTCTGCTGCTTCTGCTGTTGTTAGCGTTTGTTGTTGTAAAATGTTGAAAAAAAAATAACGAAATAAAGTTAAAATTTTATTGTCTACAAATTGCTGATAAGCTAAGTACAAAAAGAGAAACGCCACCAAAATTGTTAACAGTTTTAAAATGTAACGGCTAATAAAACCTATTAAAGTAGTTAATTTTTTGTAATTGTGTCAGGGTATTTACCTGCACAAAAGAAAAAAGGTCAACGTTTTCTATTATAAACTCTTAAGTTAAATTATTAAAATTACTTACTTACATGCATTTAAGTCTTTAGAAAATAACAAGAATTACGGTTTACCTGGAAAAAGAAAAGAAGAAAATTTTTTTAGTTTGTTATTCAGAAATATTTACTTAATTGTACGAAAATATCCAAAAACAATGTCTTACAATAAAAAAAAAATTATAAACAAGTAAGTCAATACAGTGACACCGCGCCAGTGCGATGATATAGGCTGGAGAATCTTGAAAGTCGTTGAATTCTAGTAGGCAGTGTGTTGGCTTACTAGAGGAGAGCACCGACTCAGACAGCTCGATATATGAAAAAATAGTTCTCTCAGCAGATTTTGGATAATAAACTCTGACAGTAAATAAAATGGCTAAGAAAAGTTTATCAAAATTTTATCGTTCTGATCGACCTTCAACTCTATGTTCCTCCACTCATGTATAAAATTATTTCATTTTATTAAACAGTAATTAGAGAATCTTTTAAGTTCCATTTTATATTTTTAATCCAATAAAACACAAACAGAAATGAGGAGAGCTCAGTACAAAATTTCGACATACAAAATTTCGGCTTACATCTGTGATTGAAAAAAAAAAATATTATCACCGTCATTGTGTTGAAAATCTGTCTCTGTGGAGCTACATTTTCCGAGAAAAACTAATTTGTGGAAAAAAAAATTAAATCATCGATAAAAAAAGTTTATGGAGAGATGATATTATGGCAAATTCATAAAATCCAAAAAACACGAGTGCTATTTCACCAAAATAAAAGAAATTCGAATTGATTGTGCATATGCTCAATTGAAAAAGTTGTCCATGATTAGGTATCAACTTTTATTATTGTCTGGAGATATATAACGATGACCAATATCTTCAGCTCTAAACTTTTTGCGCCTCAGTATATTTTAATATTTAAAAAGTACTCATCGTTTGGTCCAACAGCGTATATTTTTATTTCTTGACACTGACTTGATACTAGTACATCTGGTATTTAACAGTGTAGCAGCTGCTAAAATCTACGTCCACTCATTGTGTTCCGATTGATATTAAAAATCACTGGAAAACATATTACGAATTTTAGATTCCTTAATTAGTTCATCCTGTTGTTAGCAGAGAACTAAGAAACTCACTCATTACATATGAACTGAAAGAAAATTAACCGTACGTTTTCAGTATGTTTTCGTCTATATGAGCATAGGTTCGATTCATATGTATTCCTTAAGATTACCAATTTTGTGTCCGAACAACAGATCTCAGCAAGAATACGAGTACTTCGCGGATATCAAACCTTAATATGATCGAAGGTAAGGTTTTCTCACCAATTGTCTTTAGGTTCTAACTCCTCTTCCCCGTTGTCCTTCTGATGTTGAACGGCAGACAGACAGGCCATATTTATAATAAAGCGGCCGGATACACAAACAAGAAGGCACCTGAATTTCTCATTGAAACACTTAAGTGCGTTAACTTGGAGATCAAATAGCTTGCATTAAAAACTAAAGGAGGAGATCACTATAAAAGTAATGAATAAAGGCAACTCACTGGACTTATTTAGAGGAATAACTCTTCTATACACATTTGAAAAAGTAAAAGCTACCATTATCAACCGAAATGTAATCGACTACAGTCCAAAATGTTCGATGCTTCGAACTGCTTCAGTTCCACCCGTATTATGTCTGTATAGATTAGATTAGCAATATTTGTTGCACCATCTGTAATATTTTTCCATAAGGCCTTTGGTATTAAAAACCACTCCGTGATGAATGTGGAATGTAAAGGCTTTCCAAGGAAATTAATATCCCTTAGCTAGGGTTTATATGAAAAACAAGCTGTTTAACCTCACACGTAAGCTTTATAGGTGAGAGAAGCGGCGTCAGACAGTTAGTCTCAATAGCAAAATTAAGAGTGGGTGGACCTAAATGGGTGCTTTGAAAATCTTGATAATATTGAAGACATTTTCGAACATTCGCACTCAAAATGCTGGTACATGTGCCCTACAATGGTCATGCGATACCGTTACAACACAACAGCAAATCATTGGGAATTTTTTTTTAATATCTGGGAAGTATTGAAGTCGCCGTGGTCTAGTAGATAGTGTGTTGCCTTATTATTGTATAAATATAACACATACCACAATTGGTGTGAGAAGCTAGGTCGTAACGCGGACTGAAGTGTTATTTTACGCTCAGAATTCTTGCCAGAAATTTTGCTGAGAGGAAATAGCCGAAGAAATATTTTTTCGTATTTCGTTTTGTTGGAGCTGATTGACCTGAGGTATAAACCGATACCTCACGTCTAATCAGCCAACATATTACCTACTAGACTACGGCGACTGTTAAAGGAGGTGAGTTGCGAAAAAAAAGCCTAAAAGACGAGCATAGAAAAATCTGCATAGAAACAAATTTTAGAGACCCCGCTGGTTTACCCTTTAATACACTGCGTTGGAAATATTTTTTAGGTTTCTTTCGCAATTTACATGCTGGGATAAGCATCTTGGGGTACAATTCGATAAATTTTAATTTTATTCTTCTTTATTCCTGCATTTTGCTTCGCTGTTTGTTCCTTATCATCACACCTTAACGAATTTATTTACAAAAAAAAAGCCAACAATATTAAGTAAAACTGCCCGCACTCTCTACACCATTGTATCTCGAAAACAATTTCATTGAATTTTCTTTGATTTTCTTTGACATCTCCCGTAATCTTGGCAATTACTTGTATTAACTTTTATGAGAAAGGAGGCGAGAACTAAAACAATATACGGAGCAGTAATAACATTTTTATAAAGTTGATTATAAGTACACATCGATTCAATTTTCATCATTTTGTTTCGATGACATTTAACAGCTTGTTCAGCAAGAGAATGAACGTACAAATGAAGGAGAGAACGAACGTCTTAACAGCCATACAATTAAAACATAAAATAAAAATGACGTTCGGATTTTTTCTATGCTCTGAGTATATTTCCAGCTCATACACAGGCATACATACCATTTTTTTCTTTTGCTATCTTCTGCTTTTAAAGACCATAGAAGTTCAAGAAGATAAGAAATAAAACCATTGTTGAAAGCATGCTCCACTAGTCCTTTATGACACTTAAACACCCACCAACTAAAAAAGACGACTTTATTGCTATCATTACTACACGGAGCAGAGCACAGGAGATATACACATTCCTACCTACATAAACATATAATTTTATGATGTGCATGAGAATGAGACATACGGACAGGATGAATACATGCAAAATGGTATGAGTTTCTATGGCTTTGCTTTTTAAAACGGTGTCTGGATAGTGGCGGTAGTAGTAGTGGTAGTATTGGTTGGAATCTAAACCAAAAGGAAATAGTCATAGAAGGAGGAAAGACTCAAACAAACAAAAAAAAAAAAAAGGACATAGAGAAGACCTTTAGGATAAATCGACTTGAATGCATATATAATATGTGTGTATATATAGTATATACATATGTATATGTACATGCATGTATGTACATTTATTGAAAAGAGTGAGAGGGAGAGAGCTTTATAATAATAGTGGAAGTATGATAGGAAATAATATAACAGATTTCTACAGTGCGAGGTAAAAGTACATAAATGTAGACGACATGTTTAAAATTTCAGGCAGCAGGATACCTCAAATTTTAATAGGTTTACGAACAATAATAGCTAATAAGGGGTGAACCATCTATCCACTGAACATAATGAATCGATTTACGTTTGAGTAACGTTGGCATTTATTGGAAATTTATTTTCAAAACAACAACAATTGGTCGAAACATTTGGTCGCAGAGAGGGACCAACAGTGCTGGGTGTACTGATTTAATTGTTGATGTGCCATACTAGATGCGTGCTCGTGCAGTGCGTACACCCGGAAATATCGAAGCTGTGGCTTCAACTGTGCGTGAGTATTCATCAACATCAACTCGACATCGGCCTCAAAAATTAAACAAGATCTCGGCTTGATGCCTTACAAAGTTCAATTAGTTTAAGAGTTAAAGCCGCATGTATATCCGCTTCATTATCGCTTCGTTAGATGGCCCAACGAAAAACTGCAAGATGATGTCGATTTTGCCAAAAAAAAATCATCATTTCGGATGAAGAAAATTTTCATCTTAGTGGGTACGTTAATAAGCAAAATTGCCGCATTTGGGGCTCAGAAAATCAGCACGTGGTCTTACAAAAACCAATGCAGCCATTACGAGTGACTGCTTAGTGCGGATTGTGGAGCGGAGACATCATTGGCCCATATTTCTTTAAAAATAAGGACGGCACCATGATAACCGACTTTTATGTACCCGCTCTTCATAATACTGATGTGAGCGATGTTTGGTTTCAGTAGGATGATGCAACTTGTCCACACATATCATGCCACAATCGATTTATTGCGTCAAACCTTTAATGGCCGTTTAATTAGCCGAAATGGTGATGTCAATTGGCCGCCAAGAAGCTGCTGAACTATTTTCTGTGAGGCGCCGTTAAAGTAAAGTGTTATGTTGACAAACCAAAGACAATTGAACATTTGAAGGCCATTGCCTAGATACGACCCCATATAATCGAAAAAGTGCGCGAAATTTCGTCCGATCGAATGAGGTCCTATGAGGCCAACCGCGGCAGCCGTTATACATGTTACGCGTCGTTATCGAAAGAATAACAAAAATTATTGCACATTCGTCTTATAGAAATTGAACTGATTTTTATATAAAAACTTGGGCAAATAAAAAAAGGGCAAAATAAGATGTTAAGCTAGCTCAGTGGTCTATATGGTTCTTAACCCGGTTTCATGACGCAAGCATATAATACACTCTCTTGCCTTAACACCACAGAGTGTATTTAAAAGAAAAGTTTCAAACAAATTTAAAATTTTCAATCTATTAGTGCGAGATGTTAAGCACATTGGGGTACAATTTTCCCACCCTTCTGATCATAATGGTATCAGACGCCTTGACAGAATATTTATACCCTGAGTCTATTTCATGAACTTATATTTCATTGCTAACCGGAACAATGTACTTCACAAAAAATAAAAATAAATAAATTGCCAAAATTTCAAATCCTTTTTGTTTTATCGTATTTTTAAATTTAAACTTTTATATGGCCCACCCTTTTTTATTAACTAACAATTAAATATCAGGTCATCCACCAGGATCTTTTTAAGTTTTTTAAGGCCATCTTATTAAAGCTAAAGCTGTGATCTGTTCATTCTATTTCGCCAAATCACAGAGATTGTCGATAGACAACTACACGTATTAACTTAGTGAGCTGCCAACTGACCCTAAATTTAATCAAAAAGTTATCTTTAGCGAGGAGGACCATTTCCTGGTGAATAGGTACGTGAACAAATAATATTATCGATACTAATCCACAAGACAACCAGGAGCGTCAAATTCCGATAAAGTCACTGTTTAGTATGGATTTTGAGCTGCGGACGTTATCGGTTCATAATTCCTTGAGAACAAGCCTAATCAACGATATCACTGTCAATGTCGAGCACTGTTTGCATACTCATATACTCTCTTTCTCTCTGACTTTAAGTACATAAACTCTTATTGTGTAATTATATGAGTTAATAAACAAGTATTTGGTATACTAGTTACTCGCCGTAGTTAAGTAGGTAATGTGTTGCCTTATTAGACGTGAGTGCACGGTTCAAACCCCAGCTCAAACATTTGCAACAAAACGAAATATGAACAAATAGTTCTTCGCGGACTTCATCTCAGTAGGTTTCTGGCAAATAATCAGTGATTAATAAAATCACCATAAAAAAAGTTGACTTTAAACAGTAGGTCCCGCCACTCATGTATAAAATTAACACACACAACATACATAAGTGGAGGATTGTAACAACCAATTATGTATGTATTGCAGAACAAAAATAGAATATAAATGTATGTATTGTCATGCAAGACTCGGTGCCTCGAAGTCTATTTTAGAACTCCTCAATCAAATATAGGAGGAAAAAGTTATTTCCCAAATGGAAGAACAGATACTGTCTGCTGCTGGAATTGAAGTTTCTGTTGAGGGTCTAAAAAATGTCCAAACTTTTGGGTCTTCAAAAACATCAGAAGGCAGCCCAAAAGAGAATTGAGACAAAGAAAATGTTACCCCAACAACTTAACTAAAAAATAGTATTTCTGACGTATATCCCTGCTGTTTATCGGATTATGAAGAAGACAAAATGGAACCTACCATGTGTTCCTTTATATAATTATATAATTATAATTATATTATATAATTAATTATATATTTATAATTAAATTTCTCTTATTTTTGTAAGAAAACATATGTTTTTTGTTTACATTTTTTGCATTTTAGTCAGTGCTGTAAAACGAAATAATTACCTCGTTTCACAACACAAATCGATTCGTTTCGTATCGAGTAACATCATCAGAAAATTTCTCGCTATCGAAATTATTTTCTATTCGAACGCAATTTCGATCACGACTGCGAGAATTAGACCCCTGAAGACTGATGACCATTAATGAAGACTAATACTTATGCATGTAAAGAGATTTCCTCTAATTTGGATGCATGTATGTCATTAATATTATGCTTCTTCGTCTCCTGTCTCCAAAAGCCTTTATTTATGATCAAAGGAATATGAATGACATATATTACTATCCCCTATAAAAAGTATGGATAGGATTTAAAAATGAAGAGAAAATCTTAAAAAAATATAAAATGAAGTTGAAGTTATAATAAAATCCTTGTGGTATCAATGAATTCAATTGTGGTCTAAAGAAGTCGCATTTTCTTGAGTCTTCAGCAATGACTTCAGAAATTTATATAAAAAAATTTTCAAAAATTTGTTTCAATATCTTTGCGTTCGAAAATTATTTTCTCGCACTGTACATACTATTTTAGTTATAAAGATTCCTGTGCATATGGTGATATGATATTGGTAAAACTTTATGATTAAACCATACAAAGACCCATATATAGGGGGGGTATTTATACCCCCACATTCATAAGCATGCATTCATACATGTTGGTTAGGTCCTGAAGCGGAACGTACATACAACAAAAAAAAAGACAAGAAAAAATTTAAAAAAAAAATAATAAAGACAGAAGAATAAATGTACACGACAAAGAGAAGCGATGTTACTTTAGATTACAACTGTCAGAAAATGTAAAAGAAGAAGAAAAAGAAAAAGGCGGCATAAAAATCACAAAAAGAAAACACTCTTCTCACTGTATATGGGCGATGAATGTAAGAAGTCAAATAAAATATCATTGAAATGTATTTTTGCAAAAATAATAAATTTTTACAAGCCATATACGTACGTCCATATGTATTTTAATTTAAGACAGGCAGAAAATATTTTCAAGGAAACACAAGATAAAAAGACTAACAGATTCCACGGAAATCTTTTCACAATGACAGCTGAGGACGGCCAGTCGTGAACTGAAATTTTTGGCGTTTACCAAAGGTCAGCTTGGGATTAGTTGAACAACACTAAATAGTACTTTAAGTGTCCATTAATATGTGTAACCAAAAATGTGTTTTTGATTGTTGCAGCTGTAACGAAGTATTTGTTTTGTTTTTTACTTTGAATAGTTAATGACAGTTTATCACAATCAACGTTCCCCAAATTCTCATTGAGAAATTCATCAAAACGTCCACATTACTTGCCGTTTCCGTCAATAAACAAATAAAATGTTGTTACGAAAATGGAAACGGTGTACCATCGATTAACATTAAAACGATAAACAAAAGCTAAACATACACACACAAATACAACGAACTTGTTACAAGCGAACGCATCAACAAGCAATGTGAAAAAATACACAAACAACAATTAAGTCGAGAAATCGAGAACATGAACATTCTGCTTCAAGAACGTTCGTCAGACTGTTTGCGTAGGCCTATAAAAAGGCTAGAAAAAGCAGACGAGAAGTAGTAGTAATTCTTGTGTGAAGAAGCGTTGCGTGTGAAGAGAACAGTCGTGATTTGAAGATCACCGCTATACAGATCTAACGAACAAGGCTGTGAGCAGAGCAGAATATCGAACAAACAATTATTGTTGTAGTTATTGTTGTATACGTTGTACAAGTTGGAAACAATGGCACACATAAATAGTGCGTACAATAAAGAGTTTAATTGAAACTAAACACAAATTTGTTTTTACTTTGTTTGCAATCAACGAACTCATATTTTACTTTCTCGTAGAGCACATTCGTTTGTAGTCGATTGGCCAGTAGATCGCACACTGCATTACAGGCAAAATTTGTTCTCTAGCTGGACTATTCGTATATTCTATTCGTATTCCCTTCCTTCCTGTCACTTATGATAAAGATTCTAATCTAGTGCCCACAAACACTATTCCCTCTATCCTCCTACCCATAACATATTGTCCTAGTTCCAACACAATGCACTAAATGAGTAGGGGCCATCTCCTGAGTGTTGGTAGCATAAAATAAAACAAATGATTATATTACCAACCTCTTTTGGTGTGAATTGTGATCATATGGTTTCAAGAAGCCAATAAACCTTTGAATATTCTGCACGACCTATGTATGTGGTCATTTCACGCTCAACTCATGTGAACTGCCCACCGGGATCGTTGGATTTTGACGCCATCAGATTCTTTCCTGTCCAGTTGCCTTAAGTCGCAGGTGTATGCAGGTATGATACAGACCACAGCGGTCTTCACAGCCAACATAACCTATGCCAACGGTGAAATTCAGTCTGATTTTGGGCTCAAGATCCATGGAAAATTGAACATTTCGGCTGCACCCCACCCAGAGAAATCATGGCGAACATTTAAAAAATTTTGTATGCCACTCATAATGGACACCGCAGCGATGCTTTTAAATGTAGTCAAAGCAATTTTTAAACGCTTCCCCACTACAACTTTAAATAAAAAAAAGCGTGTGCGAAACCTCATTGAAGTTTTTTATTCATTTGAATGATCGACTGATGTTATAATGTTATATGGAATATAGCACCGTCCTAATGTTCACCACGGCTTCTCTGGATGGAGAGCGTCCGAACTGTTCTACAACTCAGGAGTATAAATTAATTTGAGAGATTGGTTTGGTTAGGTCACTTTGGTTTATGGCTTATTCGCATACACCTGCGATTTGAGAAAATTTCTCAAGGAAATTGGATCAAATCGTACAATTTCTGTGGCCCACAAGTGAGTCCCATCGCAGAAGATACATAGATAGATTTCGATGTCATTTAGGATCACTTTCGTTGTTCGTGGTAGTTTACCTTCAGTTACTGGTCGGCTAAAATTTTGTACGGGTACAGACCCACATCACGATTTAAAATTCGTTAAGTTTTAGTCTGCGAAAGACTGAGTTCTTGTGAAAGACGCCAAATCGACTGCCACGATCAACTGCATGCTCATAGTAACAGCACGTTAGTTTCGGCAAATCTTACATTTCGCCGGCGTATAGATGTGGGTCGATAGTTTACTGAGCGGATTTGAATTTTACCAATCACATTATCGATAGCACTCTTGGTAAGACGATTCCGACGATTAAGAGCGAGGGAAAGCGCAGAGTATGTTGTCCATTTTGTAAAAATAATTTTATTTTTTTCACGTGTGATTGAATGCTATATCCGTGTAAGGAGAATAAATGGCATTTATACATACAAAATTGTCCATAACAACCCTTCAGTCAGAATTACAACCTGGCTTCTCATACCATTATTGTCGTGAGGAAATGTTAATTTTACACATGAGTGGCGCGACCTACAGTTTAAAGTCGAATAAATATTTATTTATATTTCGTTTTGATGTCTGACCTGGGGTTTGAAGTGTAGCCTTACGTCTAATAAGCCAACATACTACCTACTAGACTACGGTGCCTACAGTACTGTCATTGTTATCAACAAGACTGTCATCCTTGAATGTAAATTGTATTGGGGTCAGCAAGAGACTCAAAGTCTCGTCTCTTGCTATTGAATAAATAATGGAGCCAGTACAACTATTTCAAAAATAATATTTTAATTGTAGAAACTTTACTTTACATTATGCTTAAATCCTTTTACTAAATGACACATTTTAACATGCCACACTTAGGCTCTAAACATATCAATTTACCAACTACTTTTTATGTAAAATCAAATGCTTTAACTTGCAATTTATCAATGCAAGTTTACTCTCCAATGAATATTTATTTGAAATTCCTGTGAGTCTACTGTACAAAAAACGAAGTAAAAGGCCAATCAAAATAGAAATATATGACTGGAAGGGCAATATTTTTACATATTTTCTCTTTTATTTTCTATTTTTTATTCGTTTATTTCTTTTTAATAAAAAAAAAATATTGTAACAAAAAGAATGAAAAAAACAGAAAATAAAAATTCTGAATTTTATGGCTGGAATTTATTGATTTTTATCAATACTGTTGGACTTTTTTTATGTTCTTTTCTATTTTTGTTCAAAGTTTGTCGAATGCTGGTTGGTTGTTATTCATTCTTTTATTCTTCATTCATTCATTTCGTTTCGTTTCGCTTTTGCTATTTTTTTTTTGTTCATATTTAGACAATTTTGAATTCAGTTTATATGCATGGATGCATTGAAAACGTTATGGCAACCAATTTCGCACTTTTACTTTGTATTTTCACCGTGTTGGTGAACAACAACAACAAAAAAACTTGTTTTTTAATGCAATTTTCTTTTCAATAAAACTCCGATATTTTTGTTAAATTTAAATTTACTGTGTGCACGCAAGGTACATACATACACGCCATATATATATGCAAATTTATATTTTCAAATTACTTTCTATTATTAAAAATTCAACCGCAAAAAAATGGAATTTTATTGTTTAAATAAAATTGATTTCAACCAATTTAAAAAGAAAAAATACAAATTGTATTGAAATGTTGTATAACGGCAAGTATGAAAATTAATTTTTTTGAATAATACCAAAGAAAATAAAGTATAAAGAATGTGCATCTTAACATATTTTGGAATATTTTTCAAAAATATTTCATGACGCGGGGGGAAAAAGATAGGAGGGAAGTAAACAGAAACGAAGAGCGTAACAATGCGTTGCTCTCATTCTTTGCTCTCATCGCGATGAGATCAAAGACTATAAATATATGAAGAATTTGTCGATGGCAGTACGGCTACTGCCACTTATTGTACTCAGAGAATTTATTATACTCAGAGAACGTATTGTTCTCTTCTCTAATTTATTCTCATATGCGTGTATACGTGTGTGCTTGTACATTGCCAAATAAAATAATAAACAAACTGAAAGATGTCTTGTTTTCACAAAATGTATGTGCAAATAGCCTGTGGAAAAGAAATATTACCGTTTGTTTTATTGTAGGGTAAGAATATGTGTTTTATTGTTGTAGAAATGAAACTATATCGATTCGCACCGAAATAAAAAATCAATATTTTGTGTTGACATTTGAAACTGAAAAATTGTTTTATAAAAAGTGTGAATTTAAAAATTGTAGTGCATGATCAAACAAAACGTTTAATAAATATAATATATAATTAAAATCATAAATCATATTTTTAGAAGATATTGATAGGACTGGAAATATATCAGAAAGTACCCATATCCCTGATATAGATGTCGCAGATATATGTATACGATGAAAATAAAGAATATTTTAATGAAGGCACCGATTGTTTTACGTCCAACAATGTGCCAATTGAATTAACATCAAGTCGATATTTTGTTGGTTACATAGCTCAACGAATATCATGCGTTAAATGTCGTGTGGATATAATAAACCAGCGCAAATTTTGTCATATCCTTCAGAAATGTTCGTTCATGCAAATCCATCGCTCCATCTGATTTATTTTTTGAAGTTTGCAAAATTCATATAAGTCTTCGAAAAAATTTTTTTAGAAAATAAATCTATAAAAAGCATAAAAACATTTGTAGTTGGCCAATGCGTAAGTTGCACAAAAAATACAATTTATTCCTTTTGGTTTGATGAAAATAACGAATGTTATAAACACAGAATGGAGATGCTTAATTTACTAATTGTTGTTTTTCTACGGAAGCATTCCACATGGGAAACATACAAATTCAAATTATCCAGTATGGAAAAAGTTAAAATTTTGAACCATTAAAATGATAAATAAATTTAATAAATACTAAACAAAAAAAGCATTCGTTTTATTACAACTTCATTCTATACAAAAATAGACACATATGGTAAATATGTACATACATAATTGAATAGTCTAAAAAGTAACATTATAATTCGGTGCGAATCGATATAATTTCATTTCTACAACAATAAAACACATATTCTTACCCTACAATAAAACAAACGGTAATATTTTTTCCACAGGCTATTTTCACATATATTTTGTGAAAACAAAAATTCTTTCAGTTTGTTTATTATTTTATTTGGCAATGTATGTATACACACACGTATACACGCATATGAGAATAAATTGCATAGAGAAAAAAACAATACGTTCTCTAAGTATAATAAGTTCTCTGAGTACAATAAGTGTACTGAGTCTTTTTTGTTTTCTTTCTCTCAGTTAACATGAGAGTGAGAACGACAATTTAGCTTTCCCTGTTACCTACCCCCTCATCATAAAGAATCACAAAATTTTGTCAATTTTAAATACACTGTGTGCAACATCTTTACATATTTATAGTCTTTGGTCAAACAATAAAAACGATCATACATACATAATCGTACATACACATATACATACGTACGATGAGAGCAACACATTGTTACGCTCTTTGTTTGTGTTTATTTTTCTTCTGTCTTCCCTCCCTCATCAAGAAATGATTTTTAAAAGAGATTTTGGTGAGAGCGGGTTTTACTGGTACATCCCGCCATAAGAAATTTTACTTCTACATGATGCGCATTCTTTATATCCATATTCTTTGATAATACTCATACGCCATGTGTGATAAATTGAAGAGGAGTTAAGTTATTAAACGAATTTCACTTTTGCACTTTAATTGAACGTAACGTATACAACAGAGCGATTTAATGGAAAAGAAATTTAAATTTATTTATTTCCTATATTCCTGAACAAAAGTATATAATCTTTTATTAATAGTACAGAAAAGTAAATGACAACAAGAAAACACATATTTAAAATTTGCCAATATCTTGATGTACATATGCTGACGATGTAAAAGTTTTTCTCTCCTTTAATAATTTCATCGAGCATATGTATCTTCAAAATGATCTCAATAACTTCTTTTTGTGGTGCGAGTACAACATGATGGAGCTGAATATTAAAATATGCAAATGTATGCGGTTCTCAAGAAATAATTTTATAGCGGTTAATTACTTGCTTGGATGTCATCAATTGGAGAATGTGGACTATTTTATGGATCTCGGGATCCTATTAGACACAAAGTTACACTTTGACTGTAAATAAGGCAAGAAGCACCCTTGGCGTCATAAAACTTTGGGCAAAAGAATTTTCTGATCCATATATTACGAAACAGCTATATGTATCGCTTGTCAGACCAATTTTGGAGTATGGATCCATTGTATGGGATTCTCACTATAATGTTTACAGCGAACACATCGAATCTGTGCAGAAACATTTTCTACTCTTCTGTTTGCCGTGGCCTGAGATGGAATTATTTGGATATGCCTTCATATACTAGCAGACTGGCATTAATAAAACTGCTTAGCCTTAAGAGTCGTCGAACAATGCTAAATATATCGTTTAGGATTTACCTGATCAATGGTAATATTTGCTGTGAATTTCTATTAAGATCTGTTAAATTCAATATTCTTTGTCGTAACTGCCGCTGTTATAATCTTATTTATATTCAATTCTGCAGAACTAATTATGCTGTTGCTGATACGCTAACTAGAATTTGCCGTCAATTTAATTATTTGTCAGACTTTGTTGATTTTTCTTTTAATTCTTGCGTTATAAAACGGAATTTTATTGTTTTTCTCAATTCGTAACTTTTCATATTTTTATTGTAACAATTTACTTGTATTTTTGAAGAAACTGTTTGTAATTGTATCTAATTTTATTCGTACCTATTTTTGTTATTAGTCAGTAAGGAATTTGTCCATTGACTTAAATAAATAAATAAAGCTGAATTATAATTATATTAAGCTCTAAGCTATTGATATTCGATTACTAAACTATCATTTATATTCACTAAACTGTAGTTTAAAACTAGAAGTAGTTGTTGACTAAATAGACGAGAGCCCATAGTCTAAACTCCAGTTCCGATATTTCGAACAAAACAACAAAAATTTCGATATTTCGAACAAAAAATAATTGCAAAAATAAAATTGCTATGAAAACTTTATTAAAAATCTATCGTAGGGAAAAGACAGCAATTTATAGATCACACTACTAATAAATAAAATTAACACACAAAACAGGGGTGTTGAGAGAAACTAGGTCGTATACCTGACTGAAGACTTATAATGACTAATTAAGTAAATTGAGTAAGGCATTAATAATTTTCAAATTACCGTTTCTTATCATTAAGCAAGTTTAAAATGTATTTCTAGCAGAAAAGATTAAAAATGGAGATATGCGCTATGCGTCTACAATTTACGAATGAAAACTAATATCGGAAAAATGTGCCCCAAATACATGTTTACTTACGCAAAGTTTTCTTAATTATTTACTTGTATTTTCGAAAATAAAGCACTGCAATTATTTTCCTTATGTCATTGGAAAAATCTTTTGAGAAAAATTATTTTTATATGTTGACTGCCAGGCCAATCTTCAGAAAACTGGCCAAAAATGACAATTTGATTTTTTCACATTTAACTACGAGTTATCTTGTAGTTGGCAGTCAACGTGTTAACAGCAAAATCTTGCAGTTGTTTCTCTATGAAATCAATAAATTGTAGAAGTTTCTAATGGTTATTGCATTGCGTCAGGATTACGACCTAGTTTCTAACACCACTTATGTTGTGTGCGTTAATTTTTATGCATGACCTACAGTTTAAAGTCGACTCCAAACGACAGATTATTGAGGAACTTTTCAAGGCAATTTTATTTTTTCTTAGAGTTTTTGCCAGTAATCTGCTGAGAGGAAGTCGCCGAAGAAATATTTTGGCATCGTTTAGTTTGAACCGAGGCCTCACGTCCAACGCACTACCTACTAGACCACGGCGACTTATTGGTTATATGGTTATTGCATTCCAGATGAAAAAATTTTAGCACATGGTTTGTGTCTTTACTAAAGTAGACGGCGATTATTATTTTGTCATTTAACCCATTAACGCCCAAATGAGAACCACAAACAATTTTTAAAATTCAATCTTTATTTCTAGATTTAAATAAAATTTTTTATAGTACTATAAAAGAAAAAACCAAAAAAAAAAATATTTTAAGTTGTGTTTTTTAAGCTGTACTAAGTTTAGTACAATGGGCGGTTACGTGTGGGTTTTGCAAAACATCCTCTTTCCAAACAAAGTAGTTTCAGGCACTTACAACATGATGTTTTAACTCGATTTGAGCATATGACACATCGAAGTTGATTTGGAATTTTTTGGGGGTTGTGGCCATTATTTCTATTCATCTAAGCTCCAGTACGATATTTCACTAGGTAATTTAGGATACCCGGTAAGTATGAGTATGCCCAAAAATTTACGGAGTTCCTCTTTGGTAAAGACGCTGTCGTGCCTATTATTTTGTCCGGCATAAATAGCAATTTGCTTTGCTATAAGCTCTAACACTTCATTGTCAAAAAGCTGCTCGAAAACTTTCACTGGGGTCATATCTTTTAAGATTTCCGAAACATTAGCACGCCGGTCTTCAGCATGTTTTTGATGTGGAGGAGCTGGAAAAAACGAATAAACGGGAGCAGATTTTCCCAAATTGGGGACTCAACACTAGCTTCAATTCTTCTTTTTTTCTGAGCACTCCGTGAAGTAGATGACGCGATCGTTTGTAGGGGCTCATCGCCATCGCTACTCCATACATCTTCAACCGTAGGTCTGTAAGTAACCACCTCTATATTACCGGGCACATCTCGAGGTAGTTTATTTTCATATAATTCATCGTCTCCACCTTCCTCTTCGTCGGTGAGAACATCTAAATCGGGTGGCAGCATAACTCCATCGTAAGTAACGTCAATTTCATTATCTTGGCTAATAATGTCACATATTGCCTCTTCCAACCCAAAATAGTTTTTGCCACGTCGGTTCGCCATTTTATATCTTTCAAAGTATTTTTTAATTAATAATAAGACGCTATTCAAACAAAAGCAATCAAAAAGCCAGGAAAAACTTTTATTCTAAAGCACAATGCCGGAAAGAAAACGTCTTCACTGTAATATTTTATTTTACCTTGAACGGCCAGTGTACTAAACTTAGTACAGCAACACTTAATATGCTATAGCTCAAAAAATTTTATACAAACTAAACCGTTTTATATTGCTTTTATTAGAATGTGATGTTATCCAGTAAATAAACTGCTTTTCAACGTTCTTCAAAGTTAACTGATGTAAAATAAACTAAATAACCATTCACAATCCCACAAGAAATAAATCGCTAGCCAAAATGGGGATTCCTCTCATTGATATTTTTGAACTATGATTTACAACAGCTACGTGGATGTTGCATGTACTCTTATTGACTGCTAGCAAGCGTTTCCAGAATAAAAAACTACATTTTGTAATTTTTATTTCGACTTTAAGTTGTGTACTATATATAGTACAGCGGGCGGAAATGGGTTAAAGAAATGGCGTAAACAACATAGCCTTGCTGAAGTACTTAACTTTGTACTTTCTTTGGTGAAAAGCGTTAAATTACCCTTCCATTTGGAAACAAGTTGCCTTAGGAATACCGATGTCTCGCCGAAGTTGATATTGAATAAGTTTCCTTGCTGCCAAAAATAGTTTGTGCTTCACAGAAATAGTCATGAGCATATGAAAGACAAAGAGTTTTGTTACTCAAAAAAAAGTTCGAAGATTTTGAATTTGAATAATGACTGCCTCAATTTATGATTATACTCAAAAGAAACTTAGAGAATTATTAGCCGCCACTCAAACAGAAATTTCCAAATATATGGAAGGAAAAGGATCCATTTTTATATAAGGAACTTGAGTACTACAAGAATTGAAGCCAATAGACTTTGGAAAACGGTGTTCCATATTTGAAATTTTAATTAAACACCATAAAAAAACTTACTTTTATATCGAATCGTTACTGATAATAAAAAATTTATCTGTAACGACAAATCTGATTCGAAAAAAATCTAATGTAGGGCTTGGGTCTCATTTAGTAGTCTAGTAGGTAGTGTGTTGGCTTATTAGACGTAAAGCCAGGGTTCGAGCCCCAGGCTAGACATCAAAACAAAATACAAAAAGTATTTCTTCGGCGATTTCCTCTCAGCAGATTTCTGGCAAAAACTCTGAGAGTAAATAAAATTGCCATGAAAAGTTTCTCAAAAAATCTGTCGTTCGGAGTCGACTTTAAACTGTAGGTCCCGATACTTATGTATAAAATTAACACACACAATATAAGTGGTGTGAGAAACTAGGTCAATAATCCTGACTGAAGGGTTGTAATGACCAATTATGTATGTATTTTATGTATAAGACTGTAATAGGTAAACTATATCAAACATAATGGACTCTTTTGAAACGAGCATTTCTAGAAAAATTATTTGTTCAGTCATGTATCAGCACTACATGAGCCATAATGAAAACTATCGTCCATATGTTGTAAGAAATCTTTTCAGGAAATAGTTCTTATGAAGATTTCCTGACTTATAATACTTCGGCTGAAAAGTTGGTATTTTGGTAATTCATATGATTTTTTTAACTCTAACCTCCAAAAGACATGTGCACAAATCGAACAACTATCAGACTACTGGTTTGTGGGCCACAGCAATTAGATTGAATCAAGTTTTGTTAGTTTCAAGAAGACGGAATGAAAGTATTGAAGTATTGTTTTCAGGCGAAAAAAAATACTATTGACAAAGCCTGTTGTTGCTTGATAAAATTATTCATACTTGTCACCAACAACATAAACAATTAATTTGTGGTTTGCTAAGATAGAACGAAGCGAAGCGAGCTAAGGCTCTAGGGATATCAAAGGAACGTGTTGAAAAAGTCATGTATAAAGTTTAGGGTACGCGAAAGCTCTTTGCAAAGTGGCAGGCAATCGTCAATCAGAATTGATAATTCTGAACAGAAATCAATGAATTCCAAAAACTAAAGTTATGCGTCATATGAGTGGAATGCATATGCTGGACCGACTCCAAAGAGTGTAAAAACGTAACAGTGGTCTGAGATGTGTATGGTTACTTTTTTTATTTTCTTTTTTATTATAATAGAGACTTTTCAGCCCAACTGTGAGTTCAAACATTTTCTTATCCGGTTTCTATTTGTTTCGAACAATGCAATACGCTTTTCAAGTAATGGGTTCTCTGCTGGACAGATCATTAGAAATTGATTTAATCAATCTTTTTAGATTAAATTAACAGTTTTATTGGTGCGATAGATAATGGTAAACGACTCCGAAAACTTTAAGTGAATCATGTACAATTTCATAATTTAAATGAATTTGTTTTTTTTTTTTTTGATCTATCGAATCAGGTACGTATGAATCTTATTGAAGTTGCTATAATCAAATGCCTCATATACTCGTTTGAAATTTGCAAAAACCTTTACTTAATAGCATATACACTTTCATATTGTGGTGGTATTGATAAACACGATTTAAGATGGAAGAGAAGACAAGTTGGTTGATTTATAGTGTTTGACATGTGATGCCATTGGGATTCCATTCTAAATTCATACTTGGTTTTATTGTATTGTACAGTAGCGGGCAAAATATGTTCGACAAATTCACATTATATTTGTGTTCACATTCAATTTATAGGAAAAAGGAATTGTTATTGAATTTTTAACAAAAATAACTCATTGACTTCAAAAGTCCCAAGGTGCTCAATTTAGCATAAAAAAGGAATAAAATAAATGAAACGCAAGCGTCCGAGCATATTGGACAAAAATGATTAACCTCGACAAATAAAGCTGAGAACTACCATAAAAACTGTTCATTCAAAATATTGTGGTGAGCATTTTAAGTTTAATTTTGAAACAATATAACCATCAAAGGCAGTGATTATCACTTGATATTGTACAGATCAACAAGAACTTTTGAAACAATACATCGAGAAGGTCCACAGAAAAGTATCTCAACTAAGGAAGAAAAACGAATTCTACGCGAATCCAAAAAAAAAGATACAAAAAAACATCCTTGTGTTTAAGATCAGGAAGTAGTATGTTCTTAAAGTTGAAAATAACTACACAGACCAGTTCAAGCTGGATTCAAAAATTATAGAGCAACAGAGAAACTTTTTATATCGGGGAAAACCTGTAATGTTCACATTAAATTTACTGGACAGCATTCGCTATGGGATGCAGTTAAATTTTTTTTACTTACTTGTTCGGTTTATACAACCCTTTAGTCCGGATTACAACCTCAATTCTCACACCACCCTTGTTGTGTGTTCTAATCCACAACGATTGACTTTTTTGAAAAGCTTCTCATGGCAATTTTATTTTACACTCAGAGTTTTTGACAGAAGATTGGAAGTTACCGAAGAAATATTTTTTCTATACTACGTTTTGTTCGATCTTCTATTTTCTAAGCAATCGAAATTTAAATTTCATGATTTGTTGTACTGGAGCTATTAAACAAGTACGTGGGCATGCTAAGGTAATAGCTTAGGACCTTTATGCAAAATCTATCAGACTGTGTGACAAACAGACGAAAACAGGAATCTTGAAAGAGAGGTTACTACCTCACTCATATAATAAAATGCTGTATATTGGCTAATTCAACATTACATACATACATAATTGGTCATTACAACCCTTCAGTCAGGATTACGACCTAGCTTCTCACACCACTTATGTTGTGTGCGTTAATTTTATACATGAGTGGCGGGACCTACAGTTTAAAGTCGACTCCGAACGACAATTTTTTTAGAAGCTTTTCATGGCAATTTTATTTACTCTCAGAGTTTTTGCCAGAAATCTGCTGAGAGGAAGTCGCCGAAGAAAATATTTTCCTAATTTCGTTTTGATGTCTGACCTGGGATTCGAACTCGGGCCTTCAGTCTAATAAGCCAACACACTACATACTAGACTACGGCGACTTCTTCAACATTAGATATTCCAATTCCAACTGCAAGTCCAATTAGGTATAAGTTTTTATGTATAAAAAAAAATATTAATATCTAGCTGTGATCCGCCCAATCACCCGATTATAACCGCCTTGAAAAATTGGGAGATTATGAATTAATCGACAGTTAATAGATCGGAATCAAAAGAAATCCGAAGAAAACTATACAAAATTTTATAAATACTAAGCGTGGAAAATATACAGATGTTTTGGAAAATCACTCCTATGACTGTTACTGACTATTACTGACTTAATTGGTTATTACAACCCCTCAGTCAGGATTACAATGAATGGCTAGACCTACAGTTTAACGTTGCCTTCGGACAACAAATTTGCGAAACTTTTCGTGACAATTTTATTCTATTCTCACAGATTTTGCTAAAAGACTACTGAAAAGAAGTCGGCGAATGAAGTATTTTTCATATTTCGTGTTGTTCGAGATGTTGGAGCGCCTACTAGACTATGGCGATTTTTTTTTTTTAGTTTTTGTTAATTCGTTATTAGTTTCATACGGACTAATAATATAAAAATTAATTTTTATTTTATACTGGGGTTTTAATCTTATTTCATACAAAATTTGGATTTGCTTAGAGCTTACTTTTTCTTTAGAAGCAGAGTAATTACAATTCAAATTTTTCCGAATATTTTTGTTCCAAACTGTACACACGGCATATATGTATGAGTGTTACTTAAAATTCACAAAGACAATTGTAACGAGAGCCATAAAAACATTCCAAAGAAAATTGTTTTTTTTTCTCTTTCATATCACGACTAAACAACTGACAAAAGCTAGAACCAATGGTACTTGTCATATGACATCAACTTGCTTTAAGAGATCAAAAAAAGAAAAACAGACAGAAAAATAAACCTGAGGTATATGGTAAGTGTATTGAGGAAAAATTCCATAGAAAAAAAAGAAACAAACAAAATATGAGAGCTCCGAGTTATTGAATGTCCTAGGCTAGGCAGTGATAAAAACATTTTTTTTTATTGATTTCTGTCTGTCAATTTGCAATGCTAAGTGTGGGCTATAGAAGGAAATTCAAAAGAAATGTCTCATTTCGGTATTTTTCAAATGAAAACAGATACAATGCAGACGTTTGATTCTACATTTTTGAAAACAATTAATGAGACTTTGAAAATGTTTTCTCACATTAGTTTTAAGCGTTTTGTTCATGTTGAGAAATGAAGGAAATATCCCATTGTGTAATATTTAAGTGATATAGGGTGGAAAATTTAAATGTTTAAATTTAAAAATGCAATAAAACGAAAACGGTTTGAAATTGTGTTAAATTTAGTTTCTTGGAAGCTGCCGCGGCTGGCCTCACAGTACCTCATTTGATCGAATAAATTTTCGTGCACTTTTTCGAGTGTATGGGATTGTATCTCGGCAATCGCATCACGAATATTGGCCTTCTAATGCTCAATTGTATTTATTTTGTCGGCATAACACTTTTCTTTAACAGTGCCCTACAGACAATAGTCCAATGGTGTCAAATTGCAACTTCTTGGCTGTCAATTGGCATTACCGCTAATTAAGCGGCCATCAAACGTTTGACGTGAAAAATCGATTATGGCATGAGACGTGTGGCAAGTTGCACCAACCGAACATCGTTCACATCAATACCATAAAGAGCGTGTGCAAAAAAAAAAAATCAGTAATCATGGTGCGATAGGTGTCTCCATTGACCGTAATGTTTGCGCCGTCTTAATTTTCAAAGAAATATGGGCCATGGTGCCTCCGCTCCACAAGCCATACCAAACAGTCAGTCGTAGTGGGTGCATTGGCTTCTGTAACACCATGTGTGGGTTTTCTGAGCACCAAAATACGGCAATTTTGCTTATTAACGTACCCACTAAGATGAAAATGAATTTCAACCGAAAAGGTTATTTTTTTTTTTGTGGCTAAATAAATATCATCGTGCAGTTTTTAGTTGGCCCATCTAGCGAAGCGAATATGAAGCGGATGGTCATGGGGTTTGAACTCCTGAACCAATTGAACTTTGTAAAGCGTCATACCGAGATCTTTTTGCAAAATTCGACAAAAGTTCTTGAGAACGATGACGACGTAATGTGGCTAAATAAATATCATCGTGCAGTTTTTAGTTGGCCCATCTAGCGAAAATATGAAGCGGATGGTCATGGGCTTTGTAAAGCTGAGATCTTTTTGCAAAATTCGACAAAAGTTCTTGAGAACAATGACGACTTAATGTTGATGGATTCCCATACACACTCTCAGCCATAACTTCGATTTTTTCGAGTGTACGCACTGTACGAGCACACTCAAGGCTTGGAGCACCAACAATGAATCCAGTTTCACGAACTTTAGCAAAATGAACTTGTGTATACCGGGTACTGTTGGTCCTTCTCTGCGACAAAATTTTGTACTACATTTTCGTGAAATTTCCGACAAATTGCGTTGGTTTTGGAAATAAATTTCCAATAAATGGCAACTTTTCTCAAACGTCAAACGATTATCATTACGTTTAGTGGAGATAACATACTGCATTTGATGACAGAATTGAAAGACATAAGTATTGCCAGATTCGAAATAACTGATGGTTCAAATTTAAACCGATAGATGCCCCACCCTATATAATTTTGCAACAATTAATTTTTGCAATATTGTATGTGAAAAGAAACTTTTCTTATTTAATTCATCAACTTTCTGCACATACACCCTATGAGTTCAAAATTCAAATTCGCATAAAATCACGCACAATGACATTTTTTTCTCCTTTTTTGGAATTTCCTTTGCAATGACACTGCCTCCCTTCCTTAAAAGTATTTTTCATATAAACCTACTCAAAGTAAAATCACTTCTTCATTTCCCCCATTAACTGTAGAATTTCTAATAATTTTTTTTTTCCACATTTTTATTAAGTTTCCTTTATTTCGAAGTATGAGTAGAAGAACAAGAAGAAGAGGAAAAAAAGAAATAATACGGATGCAGTACAATGTCAAAAGTTTTCGTCTCGAATACTTCATGCTTTTTTCAAAAACTACGACTAAAAACAGTTTATCATGATTCATTTAAAAGTACTTCATATTCCACCTTTTTTTCTTTTTGCTGTCTTTCCTTTCTACTTCTGCTTCTACTTGTTCGTGCTCTTCACAAATGTGTCTGTCTGTCAGTTTACACTATGTATATGTGTGCATAAATTTATGCATATGTGTGTGTGATTTTCTTTTTTTTAAAGCCTGTATGTACCACAGAATTGTATTATTATCTGAGTATGCATGTATGGATGTATGAATACATGAGTGTAAGTTTGTTTAACATTTGAAGAATGAAATTTTCTGCTGATTGATTGTGTTGTTTTCACAATTAATTGATGTTTTCCACTTTATCGTTGGAGCTGTTGTTGTTGCTATTGTTGTAAGCAACATCAGTTGTTGTTGTTAATGTTGTTTTAGTGTTTAACATGCCATTGTTTTTAAAAAACAAAATTTTTGTTATTGTTGTTGTTCTTGTTGTGTTCTGTACGACATTTGTGTATTAGTTTTGGAAGAAGAAGGTATAGTAAAAAAAATTCAATATTTTCTTAATTAAAATTTTGCCATTCCGGTAATATATGTATGTATGCCCACTGTGATTGTTAAGTTGTCAACATTTTAAAGCGAATTTCAGTGAGCATTGTGCTGAAGGAAATTGCAGAAGATTGCACGATGACAGAGGCGGCTGATAATCATAAGTTCTTTAAGATTTAAGTTTCAGGCTTGTCACAATTGGTTTGTTAATCCAGGCATTGGATTACATACGTACATAATTGGTCATTACGTTGGGGTTACGACCTAGTTTCTCGCAACACTTTATGTTGTGTGTGTTAATTTTATACGTGAGTGGCGAAACCTACAGATTAAAGGCGATTCCGTACCTTAACATACTAACTACTAGACTACGGCGACTTCAATTGAATTGAAATAAAATTCCTCTCCTGAAATGCCTGATTTATGAACAATTACTGCTTTCGAGCGTTACAATTATTAACCGCTAACAGTGTAGGGTAGCTTAGTGTAGGTTAGACGACGTATCCTTTTTTAAGTGCAAGTTCCATTTAGGCCAGTCTTCCCTCCCATTGTGAAACCCTAATTAAAATCCAACCGGATGATCAAAAATTCCCTATAGGAAACCAATCTGATTCCTGTATAAATCTTATTGTTCGTCTCCCTATGGCAAGAGCACTACACGGAAAGGTGTCCTCCTCCGTCCTACAGTTCCTGTAAAAGTCACTCCTGGGAATGCCAACTCAATCAGCTATCTTTCCAAAAAGAGAATCACCATTAAGAATCAATATTGTGCTACGGATGGCCATGTCATTTAAAGACGAAGGCTAACCGGAGTCCTCTTTTTAGCCATAGTAGTCCAGCAGAGTCTAGTTGAGCTTCTTTGTAAAACGAGCAGTTTTTAACTGACGCAATAGGTACACCCTAAGCCCTGTAACATATCATAGATTGTGAGCTCCATGCTTCCTCTAGCCAGTTCATTAGCCATGCAATTACCAATGATATCCCTATGTTCTGGAATCCTTGGCATTAATGCGCGAGGACTAATATCGAAGTAACTTTCGTTCAAAATTTAATCATAGCGGGCGGTCATAGTAAATTAAGTGATTTTCATTGTGTTGTTTTTAAAATGATCTTATGGCTTTCGCCCGGAGAATATTGTCCGGGTTGATCTAAACTAAAGAAATTCTTAATATTATATAGCTCAACCTACTCTGTCCTACTACTACTCTTTTACATCTCAGAACGCCCGAATATTCAGACCAAAAGTCCTTAGTTGAATTTCTAAAATCAAATGTTCTATTCAGAAAGTTATAAGGAACCAGATAATCAAGACGAGTGCCCTTATAACTTCTCAGTAATTAACTTCAAGGAGCCTTACCACCACCAGCTCATGTCTTTGTTGGATAACATAGTGCAGAAAATCTGACTATCTGTGTACTATTTCTGTAGTCTGTAGTGACAATCGTGTATGAACACTACACAAGAAGCGTGAGCACTGTAAAGAACCACAACCCGATAGAGCTAATATGTATTGACTTAATCGCCAAATCTCACTCATGACACCATAAAATCAATACGTATTCCCTCTATGCCTTCTCATTACTTAATTCCAATGAGCCTAACGGCTACCAGCTCATGTCTAAGTTGGGAAAAAAACAGAGTGCAGAGTCTAAGTGTTCTGTTGATTAGTCTGCAGTGGCAGTGGTGTACGTACACAGCCCATGAAACCTGAGCACCGTAAAGTAAGTTTGGTTTTAGGAGGGACCGATATGCTAGTAACTAGTGTAACAACTGAACAGCCAAATCTCTCCCATGGCTCTTTTCAACGCTTCTTTTTACCCTCTCAATTATGTTATCCCTTTATGAGATTATGGGATCCAGATTATGGGATCCTCTTGTATAGATAAATTCCATTAAGAATCGACAATTAAAGGTAGGTATCTTTAGTCGTCTGTTGAAAAGCGAGTAATGACGCGTTTTAAAGTGAGGCTGCGAGGATAAAACCCCTAATATTAACATGGTGGTCGTAAGGGAAAGAATAGAAACAGAGGTTTCTTTTCGAATTCACAATCAAACTTTTCTTTGTACTAGTCACCGGCCTTGTAAACTTTGTGTTGTTTACACCGGCGTTGTCTTAAGATCCTCGCTTCGTATCACCAATCCATCACCCGAATAGAATTTTTTATAATCTCTATTGCGATTCATAGATAGAAAGCCGGTTGATTATGTTCTTATTCAGCTGGTATACACATGTGCTAGCCATTCAACGAAATTCATCATTTTAAGCCTGATTTGGTTTTCTTTTTATTGGTGTGTCGTTTGTGGCACTGAAAAAATCCAAAATTGATTCCAGCAATCACAAAACTGTCTAAATTGTATTTTACTAGCTGTACAGGTTACTAAAACCGTATATTTAAGATATAATTGAAATCTGTTTACTACACCTAATACTCTTATTTACATTTTCATAAAGACGTTCCCAACATAAAAGAGTGTGTATACATGGGTTTTATTGTACGAATGAAATTATTTGTTTGTGCGTTTTCGTCTTGTTAAGTATGTGAAAATGTTTGTAATTACATTCATATTGAACGACACTTGAATAAAGACCAAGATTAATTGATTACGTTTTCAGTTATCATTCAATGACAAAAACAACAAAAAACAAGAAAGTTACAACAGTCTCTCTTAAGCATATTTCATATAACGAAAATTATATTTGAGAGAAAATTCAATTTTCAATTTCGTTAATTTCGTTTGTGGCTAATTTGTTTGATAACTATTATAAACAGTGCTGGAAAATACGCTTCAAATGACTACGTTGTGCTATCGATTGCATCTACGATTCTTATTAACAAAGACCAACTTTATGGTATTCTGTAACACTGTGCTTAACGCGCACTCGGCTGGTAATGACAGACTCATGTCATATCATTGGTTCACAATTCATGACGGGCAAGTAGAATCGTTCTTCTATTTATACGCCTTTATTTCATGTCTGGTAGGTAGTGTATTGGCTTATTAGAGATGAGGCCTCGGTTCAAATTCCAGGTCAGACATCTCCAACAAAACGATATTTGAAAAAATATTTCTTCGACGATTGCCTCTCAGCAGATTTCTTGCAAAAACTCGGAAAATAAATAAAATTTCCATGAAAGGTTTCTCAAAAGTCTGTCGTTCTGAGTCGAGTCTAAACTGTAGGCCCCGCCACTCATGTATAAAAATAAACGCATCATAAGTGCTGTGAGAAAAGAGGTCGTAATCTTGACTAAAGGGTGGTAATGACCAATTATGTGTGTATGTATTTTATGTCTGCCAGCTTTCCAATCTATTTTGCTCCTTTCTTTAAAATTCTCGTACTTAAGATTTGAAAGTTATTTGTGTAATTCTGTTATTGTTGTCTGTTACCATACAATGTGTGTATTTTGTTGTTGTCGGTTTGTGTTGTTTGTTTTGTTACGTGTAAGAATATTTATTGCTTTTAGTTTATTTAAAGATCTTAGGGCTGTCACAAATCATTTCTCCCATATTCTTTTTATTTCTTTCTACTATTTTAGTTTCATTAAAAAAATTTTCTAGCTTAGTAGGTCATTGATTTAGTAACACCTCAGCTGACCCTAGTATAATAAAAACGTCCTTTCTGACAACGTATAGAGCTATTAAATTATACGTAGAGTTGAGAAATTTTATTTATTGGGTTTTACTTCTTCTCAAAAAGTGTAACACCTCAAACATTTCTTTGATGTTCATTATCAATGTTATCTCCAATAGGTTTCCTAGGGGTCAGTAAGGATTCTGTATTTGTTATTATATATATAAAGGGGATTCAAGACTCTTAATTTCTAAAATAAAAAATCATAGAAAAAACGCAAATAATATTCTTTATAAACACAGTCAAGCCAATCTATTTAATTGCCTAGAATTACGGTGCTGCTGCAAATGGCAAAAACGGTGCAGCCGAAGATAGCACAGTATAACAAACTGAAAGCGATACTACTATTACACTGATAACATTACACAATAAATCTGACGATATGATGGCTTGTTACTGACTTCCAATGATTCCAGAGTTGTTAGTTTGTAGGCATACGGCAATGACTTTGCTTAGTCAAATCTCTGGATGAGAGTGTCTGTGCTAACGATCGAATTGATGTTGCAAAAAGTAGATTCTAAAGCTGGAATTTTTCAAAACACGAACGCTGCAATGGAAGTTACGCTGTTTTGTTGTAACCAACTGTCTTAATCGAAGTACTAAGGCCAACCAATTGAGAACGATAACGAATCGCTATTTTAGCTTCTTGTTCAAGACTTCGGGCTATTGTAGCAATAGTCTCTTCGGTACCCACATTTTGTTGCCTTGCTGATGGAGAGTATAATTAGTGCCTAAGTGACCAATAATTGCATGATTTGCTTGCTCAAAATTTCGATTATTTTGAGCGTAGATTTAATGAAGTGCGCAATTAATTTAATTTTTTTCTAAATTAAATTTGCACGTGTTAGCACTGCACGCTGCTCATTGTATTGGTGATTAATTGGTGAATTAGTGATAAATCGAAAGCCTATTGATTTTCAGAATTTTCTATCACTTGATTGTAAATCAAAAATCTCTTCCCCTTTTTATTTTCAAACCACTTCAGCAATTTATTCAAATATTGCGTATTCAAGTTTTTTTTTTAGGTGTTAAAGATACATGTTCATAAGAAATTACTCATGTACGCGTTGCCTATTTATTTAAAAACCATGTACGTGTTGTCAAAATTGTGTACCATCTCACACAGTTTTTGGTTTCTTTTTTTTTTTTCTTATTCTGTGTACAATTAATTGTTGTATACATACATATATCAGTGTAAACAATGTATTCTTTCTTTTCAAAATTTATTATTTGTTTGTCGTATTTGTTTTGTACATTTTTTGTTTCTTACTCGCTTTTTTTCTCACTCGCTTTGTAACTTTTAACATTTAACACGCACGCATGCATATACACTAACGCACGTACATACATACATACATATACAGAGAAGTACTCATAACATACACTTTTAACTTCCTGTTTCCGTTGTCGTTGCCACACAACTTTTATAGTTATTGTTATTGTTGGCATTGTTTTTAGTAACAATTGTACCACCATTTTTCATTTAATTACATGACATGTTGTTGTTGTTGCTGTTGTTGTTGTATTGTATTTGTATATACGTTTTGAAATTTAACACACACAAGTCTTCAAGCAGATTCTAAGAAGCAAGTGTTTCCATTTTTTTTTTTTTTTTTTTTTTGAAAAGTTACTTTCCTAAGGAAAATCTGGAATTTGTTTTATTTGTATACATATTGACAATAGAATACGAAAATCTATTGTCTGGGGAAAGGAATTTAAGCAATTCACATACAATTAATGTATATAATTTTAATTGTGGCATTGCGGGGTATACGGGCGTTTGATTATATTTGGTAGGTATAAAGAAACTGAGACAAATTAATTTCAATTTGTTTTCTTTTGCTTTTAAAAATAAAATATTTTCACTTAAAATTTCGTTTTTAATTAAATTCAACTTAAAATTAAAGCGTTTCATAATAGGCATTGTTCACGTTTTACCCGTCAACAGTGCATTTGTATTCCAAAAATAACAAAACAGTCGACCTATTTCCAAGCACTTGCTGAGAATTAAAAAAATAAAAATGAAATTTCTTTAAAATTCTTTTAGGATTTCAAAAAGAAAAGAAAATTATGTAAAGAAGTCTTATTATTATAGTCGTCGTTCCCATCAGTCTGTAAAGATTATCCTTGTAATGACTCCTCTAATAGACTGACAAATTTCAATTTCATCGGCGTCAAAAGTATCTGCCGCGCAATTATTTCAAGTATGCATACATACATACATTACAACCCCTTAGTCAGATTACAATCTAGCTTATCACACCACTTATATTGTGGGTGTTAATTTTTATAGATGCGTGGCGGCTATATCCAGTCTACTCCAGCTTCTAACCCAATATCACTTCTAGACCCATTTGTATAAATACACACATACATACATACTAGAGGTGTTCACAAGACATATAAAATTGTACAGTATTGTATTTTCCTCAAGACCGAATATTGATTGTAGCTGCAAATATAAATAAGTGTGAAGCAAAGATAGAGTACAAAAAAACAACTGCACTCATAAACCATTGTACAACAGTATAAAAGATAGTTGTGTGAAGAGTGCAACAAAATTATTGTACTCTTCATAGTGTCACAACGTGCATTTCTTTTTTCAGTAAATGCGAAAGAAAAAAAGTTTTTTGTGTTTTAAAAAACAAAACAAACAAACAAAAACAACGAATATTAACATAGCACTTTGAAGAGAGATTGTTGTTGATATAGTTTAGCGAAAGCAAAGAATGTATAGAAACACTTTTGTACGCATATTTTTCAACGAATACACTACTGAAAATCATTTGACAATACTGAAAATTTAGCTTCAGTAGTGAAATATTCTCTTACAACACAAAGCATAGTTCCGTTACTTCACAGACAAACGAGTACTGTTGTACACTTTGAATAAAAGATAAATACACATTTCAGTGCACTCGTAAAATCAAGAGCAACAGAAAAGAGTACAATACAGTATTGCATTCGGTGAAGGGTAAGCTAGCAGAATGTCTTGTGCACACCTCTAGTACATTACAACCCTTCAGTCAGGATTACTTCCTAGGCTCTCACACCACTTATGTCGTGTGAGTTAATTTTTATACACGCATGGCGCACTTACAATTTAAAGTCGACGTCGAACGACAGATTTTTGAGACACTTTTAATGGTAATTTTATTTACTCTCAGAGTTTTTATAAGAACCCTGCTGAGAAGAATTCCCGAATAAACATTTTTTCGTATTTCGTTTTGTTGGAGATATCTGACCTGGTTTGGAACCGTGGCCTAATGTTTTATAAGCCAACACTCTTTCTACTACACTAGGACGATTTCCAAGTATAAGTTTTGTTAATTCATGCTCTTCATTACATAGTCTACATATTGTATTCAAGACGATTTCCATTCTAAACGAATGCTGTTGAAGTCTACAGTGCCCTGTCAATGATTCCATCTGCATGGGTTGCCTTAAATTTAGTTTGGTATGTTGTTGTTGTTGTTATTTGCCCTTTTGCTGAGTATTATTTCACACGTCACAGTAAATTTCTGGCTCATCAGCGTAGTGTAAACTATCATTGTCGCAAGCTCAACTACCTGCTCATAATCGGAAATTCCTACATGACGTTGGACCCAGCAGAGGTTAAACCTATTGATTCATTCTATGAATCAATGCCATGCTAAGCTATACTTTAAATGAATGTTTGAGTGGCGGCCTGACTGCCAGATGGTAATGTTATATCTTGTCTTTCGTAATCTAGTTATCAAGTCGCACCTTTTTGACGACCAAACCACTATTCCAAAATATGATTAATTGCTTACCAAACACGGTTCATGGTATGCCATCCCCTCTGGCATGTGAAACGAATTCGTTAAAATCGCATTTCAATCAAGTTTAATTCTTTGATGATGGTTCGTTTTAATTTCATCGGTTTTCATTGTTCTTAAAGAAATGATGCCGCAGAGTAACAATCTGCACCAAACCGTGCTCTTCACATGTGTTGTCATGTCTTGTTAAAATGAAATTGTGACAATTGTATTCTATTTTTGTATATATATTCACAGTTCGTAATAAGACATTCAAACCATTCTCTCGAGTACATTTACGTTTTTAGATTATGTGAAAGGTTTTTTTTATTATTATTATTTATTATTTACTTCTGATCATTATTTACTTCATTATTCAAATAAATAACAACACATTTCAACTGATAACACGGTCCTATTAGGTTGTTCACGGTCCTCATTAATAGAGATCAAACTTTCCACAATACCACGGTACTTAACCTGTACTTTAATGCAAATCTCGGTTATTAATTACAGAGTAACGTTTAAACAATCTTTCATTCAGTACTACCAGTACTGCCTGGTAGTACCATACTCTGACATGACTCTTTTATTTTGTCTGGCAACTTCAAGATTTGTCTATGAATTGTTGTTGTTGGAGGAAAAGTAAAGTTGAGGAAAAGTAAAGAAGAACTCTACTAATGTTATGAAGAATAAAACAAAATGTTAGCAATTTGGAGAAGTAGTTAAGAAGAGAAAGTATATGAAATACTTTAAAGCAGTAGGACATTAATTTTATTGATAAGTTATTAAAAATTTCTCAATACCTTTTTGGCATATAAAAAGTTTTTTGCAACTGACATAAGCCTTAATACGGATTTACCATCATCATCCCACCCGTACTTTCTTATGGCGCAGAAGCATTGACCCCGTTACGCTCCGATACAGCAGCATTGAGAGTATGATTTCCGCATCCTCCACAACACGGTTGGAAATTTTTATCTTTTTTGAACCCAACGCTTAGGAGATGACCTCTACACATGCAGTACATTACATTGGAATACAGGAAAAATTGTTTATAGAAGAGAAGAAAGTGTATATATCTCCGTCAGTCTTTTACGAGAATTGCTTTTTAGGAATAATTCTCACATTCTTTTTTCTACTGTGAGTAATCACATATAATGTCAGACAAACAATCAGACAATCAAAAACACATAGAGGGAATCGAAGCCAAGGGCTCGGCAGTTGAAATTTAGAGCGCTTCCAACTAGGCCATCGCAGTATCCATCAAATTAACATCCAGCGACAGAGCTTGGCTTGGCCATGTTGTTCGGTTGGAAAAAGAGACGGGTGTTTAATGCAAGGATTAGCCGAGGTGGCCTCAGACGACGATTTTGTATGCGTTTGAGGGAACCCAATCGAGGAAAAGTTGTATTTGATTCGTGTGATGATTTTCGAATGTAAGGTTGCAAAATATCTCTGATGTTGCAGGGTTAGCCTGGACGATTTAAGAAAGAGTATTATCGTCTGCAAGCGCTATATGCCTGTTAAATTATAGATTTTTAATATAACTTCTGGCAAATTGGTATCAGATATTGTTTTATTAGAAAGTTTAATAGCCAATCAATCAATAATTTTATTCGTTATTGGGAATTGTTTAAGAAAACATTTCAAGTCAGTTTAAAACTTAAGAATACATTTTATCTTTCGTTTTTCCTAATGAACACATTACTCGTTAACAATTTTTTTTTGCAAATTTTTTCTTTTTGCAATTTTCAAATACGCCATTAAATCTGAATATGTTAAGAAAAATCTGTCACGTATGCCACACACTGTTGACTTAGTGTTCCAGCAGCCATTACTTAGTTTATAAATTCGTTAGCATTCGTTATATATGTGCGTACGCATATGGATGTCTTTAATTTTTTGTACAAGTCTACTTTGGCATAGTAACACTCTACATTGTATTTGTATTTCTTCGTGTTTCTTACTCTTCGCCATTCTTGGGTTCTTTTCCTACCACTTTTCTTCTTTATTTTCTGTTCTATTGACATATTTTGTCAAGGAAGTTTATGTAAAACTCGTGACATATTAAAATGGTTGTGTACATCACATCGATGCATACCCATACACAAAAGGTAAATACAAACATTGACGAACATACATACAAATATTCAAACATACAATACCGTAATTACATGCAAGCGCACTTAAATGTATGCCTAGATATGTACAGTGATTGACAAAAATGTAGAAATTTAGGACATAAGTTTTTACATTGAATTGAAAGGAGGACTTGCCTTACTTCCAATAAGCCAACACACAACCTAATAGACTATGGCGACATGCTTTACACAATTTTTGCTTTGCACTGTATAGATACACACACAAGCATTTACACGTACAAGGAACAACATGAACTCATATTAGCTCATGCTTTAATTTCAATTTTCAGTTGAAGACATTTTTTATAGGCTGAATTTAAAAAAGGAAACAAACTCACACACATACAAACACAAAAACAAAGAAAGAATGAACGACAAAAATAATAGAAAAAAAAGAAAAAACAAAGAACATACAAAATGAACCTGTCAGAATATTTTAACGACTATTTGAGTTCATTTACTGTGCTCTACGACTAGAAAATGGAAAAAAGTTCATTTCAAATAACATACTCTCGGATATTTAAAATGTCTGTCGATGTATTCCCCAGAGACACACTAATGTAACTGTAAATATAGGCAATGTATTGACATACGCATACACAAGTATGCGTATTTAATTACTGTGTTAAAGTGTGTCAGTAGCATTCGTATGCGAATGAAAACATTTTTAATTATTTTCTTTGTATTCAAACGATAAACAACCCAAAATCACAAAATCTTTGTTTGTGTGTGTTTTTATTGAAAGTCAACAGTAGCGTTTGTATTAAATAAGGCTGGTTTGAAGCAGTTGATAGCAAGGATTTAAAGGCAATTTAACTGTAAGAGTACGGCTCTTAATCAAAATGAAACTGTTTGGTATTCATTTTGACTAGACTACACATGAATAGGTAGACCCCTTTGCAAATTTTATTTTATTACGTTTCAAAGGGAAATCGTTTCAAAGAGAAAAAATTAACATAGAATTCAAGTGGCATCTACACAGGGTTTTCCAGGCAGATGTCATGGCAAATTTTGAAAATCAAGCAATGCTTATTGAGTGGCGGGATTATCCCTGTACAATCTCTTGATTTATTCCGACAACTAGGCTGTGATTAAATATCTACCAAACGTAGTTTTAACATCCGTCCTTGTCCTTGAATGCCAAGGAATTCCACGAGAAATTTTGGTATCATTCAAAGGCAACTCTTATAAAGGTTTCGCGACACAGGGAGATCGTTTGAAATTTCATTGGTAATGAGCTGGCCAGCGTCTGTACGAAGATCTCAATCTCTGGCGTGTTACACGGCATAGGCTTACAATTACTTCAGTTAATTTGGATATTACCCACGCTTATTATAGGGAAGCTTAATCTCATTGGCAGCAAGAGGAATATTACTGGACTCTGCTAGATAAGAAGAAGAATGACACTCTTCTGTCCTTAAATCGCGTGGCTATTCACTGCACATAATTGGTCATTACAACCCTGCAGTCAGGATTACGTTCTAGTTTCTAACACCACTTATGTTGTATGTGTTAATTTTTATACATGAGTGGCGGGACCTACAGTTTAAAGTCTATTCAAAACAACAGATTTTTTTTGGGAAACTTTTCATGGCAAATTTTTTATTTACTCTCAGCGTTTTTGTAAGAAATCTGCTGGGCCTGGGGTTTGAACCGTGGCCTCATATCTAATAAGCCAACACACTACCTATTAGACTACTGCAAAAACATAGCTATCGTTTGCACAAATCGGAGCACTGTCTTTTTGGCAGGAGCACTGTCTTTTTGGCAGGTAACGAAAGACTCGGCATTCCAGCAATTTAATTTCTGCCGTAGTTGTGAAGAGGAAGAGGTCTGAAGAGGAGGAAGAGACTGTATTTCACCTCATGTTTTAGTCCATAAAGAGACGGAGATTTTTGGTTTCTCATTTTCTGATTTCTTTGACTGAGCCCTCTAATATAAAGTTTGATACAATAGCAAGATTTATTTTGGACTCGGGATGGTTTGCTCTAGGTATTCTTGAATACACGTGTAGAGTTGATTGTGGTATCGAAGGGGCCCGCCACCTAACCCTAACCTAATCTTACCCTTTACAAGCAGAAGAATATTTCGCTTGTTTTTTCTTCAGGGAATGTTTGATCTACGGGTAGAATTGATTGTGGTATCACAATGGGCATAAATGTTATCGTAAGTGAAACCTCTTCCTTAAAGGCGGGCCTGCCACCTTACCCAACCTAACTTAACCTTTATGTCAACAGATACATACCCGGGTATGTTTTGTGTTTTTAAATCGGCGCATGAATCGCATGAATAATGCATTGTGGAAAGAAGTATAACCGACTTATTTTTTTTGGGATGTAAGAGCACAATGCATTGTTACTGAACCAAATGTAGTTGACTCTACTTCCCGTCCTTTAGATAAAGCGAAATATGGTGGTACAAACAAAGACTCGTCTTCTGTTAACTGTGCCTAATATTGATAAACTGCTGTTCATCATTAAACTTTTCGCTATTATAAGTTGTAAAGAAATTATCTCAAACAATATTCCGTCCACCGTCCACGAAAAAGATTGACGCACAAGTCCTTTACTACCCTCTTGCATACGTTTTTTCCCGTTCGCCGAATGCGGCCAATCCAGTATAAATTTGTCCCTTCATTGGATAGGATGAGGCGGAGTACTTGGCGGGTTTCGATGGTATGTATTTGGTAAACCCAGTACCACTACGGTAGGGATACAACTGCTCATCAACTGTCATGTTTGAAACTGGCATCTAATTGCTGCGTAGATTATCTTTCAGCATTAAATATAAGTTGGTTATGGCTGTAGCTTTGTCGGTTTTTTTACGCTATTGACGGGTATTTCCGTTGTCGAAACGTATAAAGCGGCTTATGTCCCACAAATGCCGCACGATCATGGAAGCTGGATATATTTAGATGAGCAATAATGTAGCAACAAAGCACAAACAAAACAAAACTTAAACAGAAACAAAACAATGCATCTACAAAACGTAAATAAAACAGAAATAAGCTTAGCAACAAAAGAAATTCCATATAAAATGCATGAACATACCCGGGTATGCTTCTGTTGACGTACGTATAATTTTTTATCTGTTGACATAAAGGTTAAGCAGAAATAATTAACCTTACCTTCTAAGATACAAAATTAAAAGCCACGCTATAGGAATAAAATCATTTGTAGGGTTTACTTAACATAACTTTGCTGTATGCAACAGAATTCTTTACTGTGATGCTAAAGCATACAAAACTCTTTAAATAGGTTTTGATGTTATAGTAAAGCGATAATAAATGTAATAGCATAGCAACAATGTCTTTAGGAATCTCAAGCCGTACCATAAGAACCACAAACAAACGCGTTCAGATGTTCGATCAAAACGAAATTTTAAAAAATATTTCTTTTGGTGACTTCTTCACAGCAGTCTTGTGTCAAAAACTGTGGGAGTAAATGAAATTGCCATGAGAAGTTTTTAAATACTGATGTTTAGAGTCGACTTTAAAACTGTACGTTCCGCCGAACAAGGATAAAATTAACATACACAACATGGGTGGTGCATGAAGCTAGGTTGTAATCCTGACTTAACCCTGTAGTAAAGGCCAATTAAGTAAGTAAGGAAAGCCCTTCGTTCTTCTCGTTCGGAGTCGACTCTAAAGTGAAGGCCCGCCATTCATCTTTAAAATTAATACACACACAACATGAGTGGTGTGAGAAGCTGGGTTGTGACTTGTAGTGGCCATTTAAATAACAAAGTCTCAGCAGACTAAAACATATATTTAACATGTTTTATAAAATGTTTTAGAGAAGTATCCACGTTTTTTGTTCCTGTACTTATTGTGCTGTACCAATGACTTTAGCAAAGACTGTAAATGAAATCTTAATGATGAACACATGCTAAAGAAAAAAAGCCTTAAAGTTAAAGGCTATGTATGTACTCGTATATGTAGGTACATAGATTGCCTTTTAAAAATTTACTTAAACAATAAACCGATTCTTCTTCTTTTTCTTCTTTCCAACATACAGAATTTATGACTCTAGAACAATATCGTATCGTAGAAGAACTGGTCCATTGTCTTGGCAATTCTTTTCTTTCTTTACATACATAACTATTGTATTTTACATGTACTTGTATGCCTAAATAAATGTGTATTATTATGTATTATAATGGCTATAACAGTGATTTAGTATTAGTATGTAAAAGCAGAAAATAAAAGTTTTCTAGGCCTTCTAGGAGTGAAAAAAAAATGAAAAAACAAACAAAAATATTTATTTTCCCTTTGATTTCTATACGTTCTTATTGTGAATTGGAGTGTGCACATATTGCTCTGCTCTTTAGTTTTCTTTTTTTTTTTTTGTAGTTTGGTTGTTGTTGTTTTTTACAAATCCTTTATATTCAGGGAATTTGTTTTTATTATTTTTTTCTATGTAGTGGTTGTTATTAAAAGGCAAATTCTAAAATATTTTGAATTTCTTTAAACAAAAAACTAAAAATAAAAAACAAGAAAAAAGTCTTATATTATTTTATATTTTTATTGTTTGATGACCTCTTTTAAAAGCATAAAAATAAGAACAATAACAACAAAAAAACAAAGACTTCAATCCTTGACATATAAAAGCCAATTCTTTTTTAAATTTAAAGAAAAAAAAAAACGGAATTTTTACCCCCTTCCGCCTACCTACTTACATACATTACTCTATACACTTCCACAGTTTGTTTTATGAAGTTTAGGACCATAAGATCAGAAGCGTTTAATTGTGTTGACAACTTCTCGATCAGAACATATTCGAAAAAACTTCCTTTTACACTATTTCTTTAGCAAAAAATGGTAACAGAGTTTTGGGTAATAGTAGGTCACGGCGACATAATTTAAAAAGGTCTTGAGGTTGCGAGATAGTTTTCATTACAGATTGCCACTTACAATAGCGATACTTTTGGTAGGCATGACGAAAGACTCGGCATTACAACTAATGACTGCGGCTGGAGCTTTGGGTCCAAGGAGGATGAAGAGGCTGTCTTTTTTTTTTTTTTTGGTAAAACCAGCACTCAGGGGATGGCCACTACTCATGCAGTGCATTGTGCAGGTTTTAGGAAAATGGGTTATAGGAAGGTGGAAGAGAGGGAGTAGTGTTTGTGGACGTCTCAAGATGCGAACGGCAAGGTCTTTCACCATATGTGTCAGTGTCCTGTTCATATTCTGACATCGTTGACCGAGTCTTCCAATATAAAGATTGCTGCAATAGCAAGTTTCATTTCGGACTCGGAATAATTTTCTCTAGTAGAATTTATTGTGATATCATAATGGGCCTAAATGATGGCCTAACTAGTCCGGAACCCAACCTAACTTACCGTTTACGAGGAGAAAAAATGTTCGTAAATTAAAGAAGGTGAGATAATATCACAGAAATAGGCGCTACAATATCTAAAAATATTACTGAATATTGAGCTGACAGAGATCACACAGAGCCTATAGCAGGAAGGGATAGACATGCCTTAATGGAATGCATAAGGCTTGCATGAAAATTCGAAGGATGCCACGCTGAAAACAGGCTGAAAATCTTTAAAACAGTTTGAACGGAGTTGGATAAGATACAAGCATAACAAGGATATGGAGAACCTTACCTACAACAGAAGCTCTATTGGATTTAAGTCCGCTGTACCCGATGGTAAATAGAAAAGTTTTAAAACCTACAGTATGGTTGCTAGGAGATATGGAATTCATTGGGGATTAAGTGACCTAAGGAATCGATTGAATGAGAGTCTCCACCTTAATTGTGTGTGGAACTGAACCATAGGACCAGGAGTAGATTTTCCTGGACCAGGAGTAGATTTTGGGTAGTGCTTCGCAATGAGACTGGGATACAGAAATGAATAGAGTAATCTGGAATCTTCATACTCTTTTAAAAGAAGGACTAATTTATGGTATAAAGATGGCTGAACGGATATTGAATAGAAGCAGAAGTTTATGGTCCCACAATGAAATATTTTGAGCCCATAGGCTACTCGTGGGTATCTTCCCAACGAAAGTTTATGCAATCGAAAAATATGCACAATATCTAGACGTAGACGTCAGACAGCATGACAGTCCGTTCTCTATTCAAGCACTCGTCTTTTTAAAGGTTAAATCGAACACAGTGTGACACTGCCTGGGAAAGTCGAATCGATTAGTTAAGGAATATAAAATTACCTTCTGCTGGCTCCCAAATCATGTTGAAATTTTTGACAATGAGCAAGCAGGCTAGTTTACAGAGATTGGGAACTTCCACTTCATTGATGGGACTAGAACTCTGGAGAGTGTGCGAATATTTGAAAAGGTATATAAAGAGAGCCGAAGACTCTTCTCAAGCAAAGTCGTTGGGAAATTACAATGAGAGGAGATCTAAGCCATACATCAGATTACATACATACATAATTGGTTATTAAAAGACTTCAGTTAGGATTACGACATAGCTTCTCACACCACTTACATATATATTGTGTGTGTTAGTTTTATATTTGAGTAGTTGGTCAACACAGAACGACTGATCTTTGAGAAACTTTTTCATGGCAATTTTACTTCCACGGTTTTTGTCAGAAATATGCTGAGAGGAAGTCGGCCAAGAAATATTTTTCTTCACTTTTCGTTTTGTTGGAGATGTCTGTCCTGGGGTTTGAACCCTGACCACACATCCAATAAGTCAACATACTGCCTACTAAACTACGGCGACTACATGCATCAGATTACTTAGGAATAAACTGAGATTGGCAACCAGGCTTTTGATAGGAGTACACTTAATCAGAATGCAGTTTGTGTCAAACCCTAGAAGTATATTATGTAACGATGAGAATGAATCATTAGAATATATACTTGAAATATGTCCACAAGCGGTTATTTGCACCAACGAAAGCTAAACAAAATACTTTTCACTTTAAGGATCTTTACAATGTAAAAAAACTTTCTTGGCCCTCGTATTTTTTAAAAATCCTTTGTTGAAAAATCTCAATAATCAGTAAATAATTAATGAAGCATATTTGTGCATTTTTATTACTGTTTAATCCTTTTTTTAAATATTTTTCGCATTAAAAATTCTATTTTAAAAATTTAAATATCTACAGTTCGTTCACACATTCTAAGCATACGTTTGTATATAAGAAGTGTTTTTTTTTTTCTTCATTATTATTTTGCTTTAATCCTTTTGCAAACTTATTTTGGAAAAGTTTACTTTTCGAAAAATAATCTTTTGCTGCAGTTGTATCAGAAGCAGCTGGTCTACTTTTAGTTTTTCTCACTCTCTGCTATGCTCTGGTCGTTTCTATAAATTTTCTTTCTGTCTCTCTTGTTTTAAAATTTATAAACAAATTCTATTTTACTTACTTGCAAAAATATAAATTTGTTTCGAAAGTATATAAATAATGCAAAAATGTATTGAACAAAAAAAAAAAAAAAAACGAAAAAAATATTTATTTTTGCAATTTTATATACTATACACAGTGAAATTATCTTATTTTTCTTTATTTTGTTTTTGTTTATTTTTATTATTTTTGTTCGTTTTTTTATTTTGTAAAGAAACAAATAAGATGAAGTATATGATTATAAATACTAAAATACACTCTTTTTGGAACAGTTCCGAGCATAGTATTGCGCACACTAGGGTTTAACAAAAATTATATATTACAGTGAGTCCATATATGTACATGGTGTGCTGGTGTGAAGTGAGAGCTTAATAGGTCGCCATAGGGACCCCTTATTACGTAGAACCCTAAGTTTTCATGATGGTGATAACATCTGTGTGATGACTCATTGACGTGGCAGAAACTCTGAGAGTAAATGAAACTGCCACGAAACGTTTCTCAAGAATCTGACGTTCGGAGCCGCATTAAACAATTAAGGGTTGTAATGACCAATTATGTATGTATGTATATATGTATGATAACATCTGTCAACCATATTCAATATATGGGTCATCAAAACAGTGAATACACAACACCATATTATTTCATCGCGTTAAAGATTGTAAATTTTATACCAGAAAATGATGATTTGAGAGAAGAATTAATTTTTTATTTGGAGAAAATTGCTGGAGAGTCCCATCAAATGCTTGTCGAGGCATATGTGATCATCTTCTGTGAGAAGTAACATACAGAAGATGGTCTCGATGGTTCTGAGATAACGATTTTGACCGGAGAAATCAAAAACGTGGAGGACCATCAAAATTGTTTGAAGACTCTGAATTGCGAACAATATTAAATGAAGATATCATTTTGAGTCAGAAAAATATGTCAAAAATGTTTAATTTTACACAATTTCTGTCTGTTAAAAAGCAATGGGAAAGATTCAAAACTTTGGAAAATGGACGCCACATGAATTGCGTGACAGACAGATGGAAAACAGAAAAATCGCCTCTAAAATTTTGCTTCAAAAACACGATAGAAAATCAATGTTGTATCGAATTGGTACTGGGATGAAAAATGAATTTATTTTTAGAAACCTAAACGGAAAAAACATGAGTTAATCCGGAGCAACCATCAACCTACAACTACCATAAAAGACCACAAGACATGATGGGTTAATTTTGCAACATAACAAAGCACCTGCATACAAACCAAAATTGGTTCAGAATTAAATTAAGGCATTAGTCTGAAAAATGCTACTTGGCTTATTTCCAATACTATCGTGTGGGCCATCTGTCGGTTTAAATTTGAAACATCGTTTATATCGAATCGGGCTATACTTTGTATGACATTCTTTTATGTTACAATATTTAGTATAATATATCCACTGAATGTAATGAATTGCTTTACGCTTTAGCAATGTTAAGATTTATTGGAAATTTCTTTATGTATTTATTACAGGAAATTGTCGCACAAGATTTTGTCGCAGAAAAGGACCAACAGGGCTTGGTATACGCAAGTTTAGTGCTAAAGTTCGTAAAACTGGATTCATTGTTGATGCGCCAAGACGTGAGCACGCTTGTACAGTGCGTACACCTGAAAATATCGACGCTGTGGCTGAGAGTGTGCGTCACTCATCAACTTGTTATCGTTCTCAAGAATTGAACATTCCACGCACTAGCTTACGTCGAATTTTGTGAAAAGTTCTCAGCCTTGCAAAGTTCAATTGGTTTAAGAGTTGAAGCCGAATGACCATCCGCTTCGTTTTCGCTTTCCTAGAACGCAGGATGGATGTCGATTTTGCAAATCCATTTGAAATGTTGTACAACGGCCAGTATGGCAAATAAGTTTATTGGAATAATACTCATACGCCATGGGTGATAAATTAAAGAGGAATTAATTTATTAAGAGAATTTCTCTTTTGCTTTTTAATTGGTTAGACATTATATATTGGAATATTTTTTATTACTTCTTATTTCTTCTATTGCTGCTAGATAGACCAACGAGAAACGAGAAAAAAAGTCATCTTTTCTGATAAAACTTATTATCATCTTGGTGGATACGTTAATGAGGAAAATTGCCGTATTTGGGACATATGATTTCTTACAGAAGCCAATGGGTCAATTTCGACCTCCGGGTATTGTACTTGTCTTAACGGACAAGTACACGTCCTCTAACCTAACCTACAGAAGCCAATGCACCCATTACAAGTAACTCTTTGGTGCGGCTTGTGAAACACTTATCGGCTGAGTAGCCCTTCGATTCCTACGACGAAGACGAAAATTGGGTGACTAATTGGTTTGCTTTTAAAGAGGTACAGTTTTATTGGCGTTAAATCCACATCCAGGCAAATGGAAATAATGAATACTTTCTTTGAATAAATGTTTTTGCTAAATATCATGCAGAAAAACAAAAAAGTTGCCATTACTGTGCCATCAGTCTCCGCTAAAAGTTTGCATTACATAAGGTTCAGATATGTGTTGCCAGGGTCTCAAGAGGTTAAAACATTTTATATGTTTGTATTACATTTAAATGTATTTTTAGTGTCATAAAATCTATAATTTTTATATTTGAATTTGAAACAAATGACAGCACATTAGTTAAAGGGCATAAACATATGCATTAAATATAATTACAATAATTACTTTTCTATTTAATTAATTAATTTATTTATAATTTAAATAAATGCCTAAAAACATTAATCAATACAAGCGATTTGTGCTGACAACAAAACTTTACTTCAAACACGTGTAAAAATTTTAAAATAATTAATCAAAAACGACAGTCTTTTATTTATGCAATACATTTACATAAAAAGAAATCAAAAATTAAATTTATAAATTTTTAAATTTTGCAATGATCTCTTTTAAACATGAAAGTAAAGAAAATGTTTTGGTTGCTAGGTCCAAAATCTGAGTTAAGTTTAGAGAATAAAGTACTTCTTTATAAATGTATTTTGAAACCCATATGGACTTATGGCATACAACTTTGGGGTACTTCAAGTAACTCGAATCTTGAAATCCTACAAAGATTTCAATCAAAAACGCTACGAATGATTGTTAAAGCACCATGGTATATTACAAACAGCGCAATACATAGAGATTTGGACATTCCTTTTATTAAAGAAGAAATAAACAATTTCAGTAACAGATATCTTCAAAGATTAAGCAATCACGTTAATCCGTTGGCCATCTCTTTATTAGATAATAGTTTAATAATCAGACGATTAAAAAGATTTCACGTTTTAGATCTCCCATTTAGATGAAATTAATTAAATTAAATAATTAATATAATTTTCCCTATATAATATATATGTATATATACCTATTTGCCTGTAAATTATAATTATAATTGTAAATATGTATGTAAGTACATATAAATAATATATATATATACTAAAGTATAAATAATGTTATTGATTTCACTGGAAACCAATAACTTATCTGAATTTCTTAAATAATTATCTCATTTGCTTAATGTTCTAGAATAGATTGCAAATAAAAGATTTGAAAAAAAAAAAAAAAATTTTGCAATATTTTATAAATAATTTAAATTATTTATAAATGAACATGCTATTACGCTATTTAAGCAATGCAGTGTTAAAAACCGTGTTTAGAATATAAATTTATTTAGTTAAACCTCTTGTTTGTTGTGTTCAACGTAATCAATACATTTATAATTGTTTTATTTAATTTCATTTAATTAATTGTTAAAAATTATTTGATTTATTTCTGTTTATCCAAAGCAAAACATGAAACACGGGGATTATCTAATTATAACAAATTGCTTTAATGTATTTTACAATTTTTACATAATTTTTTCATCATTTTTTTTTTTTTTAAATGAAAGTCAATTTAAGTATTAAATTCGCTGTTGTAGTTGAAATCATTTAAACATTAGAAGAAGATTTTTCTACACGATGTAAAAATATCCTATGCAAATGACTTGGCTGTAGCAAGTCAGCATTAATACAGACAGATATGTAATAATGTTCACAAGGGGATACAAAGTGCCTCAATTTGTTACGCAGGGTATCAATGAAGTATATTGGACACTAAACTAAACTGGAATCTGGGTACATAATTCAGAACCACTAAGGCGGCAACTGCTCTTTATTTATATGTGGTAACAGAATAGTAGGCCTTATCCGGAGTATTAAATTTAAAAAATGTATACTTGCTGTATGAGTTTTTAGTTTAACCAACTCTATTACATCGAACAATGTTTACACTGATGTTAACAGAACTACGTCAAGCAACGCCTTGTTAACTGGCGACCACGAGACATATTGGCAAAACAAGTGGCTACAAATACAACAATGAAACTGAGTTCTCCAAGAGCATGGAAGTGTATAAGATATAGGCAGGCCATATATCTGAATATGCTTACTGACTTCAAGATACTTAACGCTTTCTAGAAACTGGTTTATTAATGAAAATAAAAATAAACACTACCACGAATATTTGTTCTTCTAAACAAGTAATTACAAGATCTTGACTTGTTCTATTCCCTACGATATGTTAATTCCTTTCCCTCCGAATACTTCTAATATTTCTTGATGGAGTAAGACTTGCGCTAAGGAAAATGGAAATTCTTTTATAAACAAAAAATTTATGTTGAAAATCATAATGCTGATCCTTTATTCTTTCGCTTTTTGTTAAATATATTACATGCTAGTGCAATAACACATATACAAACGTTTTTACAAACATACAAACATAATTGGGCATTACAACCCTTCAGTCAGGGTTACGACTTAGTTTCTCACACCACCTATGTTGTGTTTCTTAATTTTTCTTTATACAAAAGCGGCGGGACCTGCTGTTTAAAGTCGACTCCGAACAACATATTTGTAAGGAACTTTTCACGGCAATTTTATTTACGATCAGAGTTTTTAACAAAAGATTGATGAGATAATGTCCACGTGGCTTCACGTTTAATAAGCCAACGACTACTTACTAGACTACTTCAACTTTTACACAAAATAATAGCAGCTACAATACGGGAAAGACTTCAATGTGAAATATATGAGATAAACACGCAGTTTTCCGGTCAAAGAGAAGCTACGTAAACCAGATAAAACAGTTTGTACTTACTGTTCGTAGATTTCAAAACCTTTCGTTATCGGTACAACGGTACTGCCACACGGAAAGCATTGAGAAGAAAAATAATACTACAGAAGGTAGTTTGAATCGTCAAAGCTAATTAAGAGTAGACTTCTCTGTTTCTCACAACGAGACTATCAATCAACCATTTCACACAGATGGCGAGTAAAACAAGTATGAACCCTAAGATAGATATTATGAGCGCACGTCTGTTCAGATAGAAAAGCAATTACGCAGTGTTTCTTCTTCCAATTCGAGGATTTGAATTATATATAATTATATATTATATAGGGCCTTTCAGCAGGGACTTCTGAACTTCCACATTTAATAAGGGCTATATGGGAAACTGTCGATACTTCAAGAGCTAGGACAGTGCAATCTTACAAGGGAATAACATGATGAGACTGTGCAGGGGTATAGAACATGGCAAAATGTGGCCATGAAACGTTTTAACAGGAAATGCAAATCGGGTTTATTGAAGTTATTTACTATTAGAAAAAATAGAAGAAATAAAAAAATAGAAACTAAGCACGTTTAGTATCAGTTTAAGTGTTAGGTATTCACGCCAAGTCTTATTGAGTAACGCCAATATACCGGTATGAAATTAAATTTTCTTTGTGAAAGTAAAACACTAATTTGTAATGTATAAAGTAAAAATATTTCAATCAAAGTATTGGCCATTGCTTGCTACACATTTTTTCCATCTTTCAAGAAATTTGAGTATAATAAAACTGTTTGGCTTTTGAACCAAACGCATTAGTCGCCAATTTTCTACTTCCACGTAGGAATCGAATGGGTGGTCAGCCAATGTATATCCCATCATTGAAAACAAATAGTACTAGGAAGGAGCCAAGTCTGGTCAATATGGTGTGTGGGGTAAAAGCTCCCTGCCAAATGCATTGACTGTATCCTGAACCAGTTTTGCTTTGTTTGCACGTATATTGTCATGTTTCCAAATCTCCTTGCCGTGACTTGCTGCAAATTTTAGTCATTTTTCCATCAACGCATAGATCAAATTGATCATTTCTCACCAGGTTTTAGAAGGTCGTTGTAGACCACAACTTTCTTGTCCCACAAGACACACAGAAATGTCTTCTTGAAGAATTGACCTGGTTTTGCAGCCGAATTTGATGGTTGTCACGGATTAACCCATGAATTTTTTCGTTTAGGATTCTGAAAATAAATCCATTTTCTTTTTATCACCAGTAACAATGAAATCGCCGTATTCTAGTAGGTAGTGTGTTGTCTTATTAGATCTGAGGCCTCGGCTTAAATCCCAGGTCAGACAACTCCAATAAAACGAAATATGAAGAAAATATTTCTTTGGCGTCTGTCTCTCAGGAGATTTCTGAAAAACTCTGAGAGTAAATAAAATTGCCATAAAGAGTTTCTTAAAAAGTCTGTTGTTCGGAGTCGACTTTAAACTGTATGTCCCGCCACTCATGTATAAAATTAACACGGACAACATATGTAAATGGTATGAGAAACTAGGTTGTAATCCTGACAAAAGGGTTGTAATGACCAATTATACATTTATGTAAACTTAAGACCCTAAACTAACTATCGCCTAGCTGCGGTACCATTTCCCGATCATTAAGTATCATTTTTTAACCAAAAATTATTTAACGAAACGATAAAAAGATACTCAAGGACTATAAATGTAATCGATTTGCATTATAACCACTTTTGTATTATTTTGGTATTTGTATTTCAGAGTTAAAACCCTCTTTCTTACATAAAAAGCACAAAAAATATGAATTTTTTTTTTTACAATAATCAGTATGAATTTGCAATTAAGACTTCGCAAAACTTTTGTTAAAAAACATTGAAAAAAATCCATAATTATTAATTTATGAAAATATGTATGTATGTACGAATATTAATTAAAATATATAATTAAAGAACTTTATAATATAATAAAATAAAATAAAAAGCAAAGTAAAGTGTAATTAATAAAAAAAATTTTCGTGCAGAATATCATTAAAAAAATATTTTCTGCAGAAAGACGTAAATTATAGAGAAATCAGGCTACATTTCGATTTACGATATATAATATAGCCACAGTTTTATATTCCCAAACAATTAAACACTCATTATGTACGAAATTCATTAAATTGCTTACTTGCCCTACGGATTTATTGGCAAAAGTGGAAATAAATTTAAAAAAATATTCACACATACACATCCTCAGATGCATAAATATATAGATGTACATATACACTGAGCCTCAAAAGAAAATGTACACTATGGATGGATAAGATTATAACAATCACCAAACTCAACCTTTACCACTTAAGGAGAGTGCCTGAAAAAATTTGACAATATTTCGAAATTTTTTATGTTTTTTGTTACAATTTTAAAAACTAGCAATGAAACGACTTTAAAATGAAATTAGCGGCAATTTATTAATGTATTATTTCTTCTTAATGTACAGTTTCTTTTGACGCTCACTATGTGTAGGTATATACAGTGGACAGCAAAAGTCTTAATACTCCAATATAATTTGACAATTTTTTGAATTTTAACCAACAGTTTGTATAAAAAAATAAGATTTTTATATTAATTTTATTCATTTATTTCTGTTTTTTTAAAACAAAAAATTTTTTAATATTTTTCATAAAACAAAAGAAAAATAACAAAAGGTTTCAGATGACTCCAAAGGTACCCCCAAGGAAAATCCTGAGTAAATTTAAAATTCAAAGGCCTAATATATGAAAATGTTATCCCTTGTATTCAGTAGAATATCCTTTAAGGTCAAGGACACCATTTAATGAATGTACAAGTTTTGTTTAATGTTTTCTGGTGGCACCATGAGCAAGTTTTTCGATTGACTTTTGTTTAAGGTTTAGCGATTACGTAACCGTTCTTTGAAATGATCTCCTAAATACTCTTTTGATGTCATATCGTGACTTTGTGCAAGAGTATTAAGCCTGTGGGTTCTCTTTTTTTTGTCAAAATATATTGGAGTACTAAGTTTTCTGCTGTCCACTGTATGTATATAAACTTTTGTTGTAAATATTAAAACCAATAATAAACCCAGTTGACAGGTATGGTATACTAAATTAACTTTGGGTATGACTGTTATCCATATGCTAGTTAATATTTATAGTGTGTATGTGTATATATATATATATATATATGTATATATAATTTAAAATTTATTTATTCTCGCGTATGTGTACATGTTTGTGATATATTTTAATTTTATATGAAATAATTTTGTAAATATTTTATTAAAATTTATTATTTTTTTTATACTCGTTATCGTTATTCTGCCAATAGTTGTTGCAGATATACAAATCTTACCCCCACACATACTTATTTATATATACATACGAACATTCACTTGCACACATGTACGCAAATTTTTGCAAACAAAAATATTTTGTTGAACAAAAACAACAACAAAAAACTGAAAAAAATTCGTGAATAATTTTTTTTCCACCATTTTCAATGAAAACGTGCATTCTAGTGAATGTTTGTGCGTAAAATTCATATTAATATGCTTGTGGTATAACAAACATCCACTATGTGCATTATTTTAACACGTTCATGTAACCACAACAGCGGCCATAAGGTAAAGCTAAAAGCATATTCCTTTAGGCGACCAACCAATTTTCATCAAATATGAAATAAACACTCCATTAAATTTGTGTTACAGCATTTTATTCATGTGTGCCCCATTGTATATTGTACACCTTCTTCCAGTTTCATTGATTTGTAAGTTATTCACCTCGTGGTCGATGAGTAATTACTCATCAAAGATATATTTATCTCACTGAATCCTCAGAATGTTTACGCATACTTTTAACAGTTAAGAGTTAGTCTAGATTTTGTAAAGTCTTACATTAAAACCTTTCCATACCTTCTTTATTCAGTCTAAAGGTCATAATCCTATATAAAAAGGAGGACGCGTAGTAATGTGTTGGCTTGTTAGACAACCCTTCAGTTAGGATTACGACCTAGCTTTTCACATTGAAAATGTTGAGTGTATTAATTTTATACATGAGTGGCGGGACCTAGAGTTTAAAGTCGACTTCGAACGACAAATTTTTGTGAAACTTTTTGAAAGCTCAAGAACTGCTTCCAATATTTCCACTAGAAAGGAACAGAGACTAATGATAGGTCTTAAATTCTTTGGTTGAGTAGGAGTTACTTTTGCAATTTTGGTAAGAAACACCTACAACTTCTGGTTGGTCACATGAAGGCAGTTTTACGTATTTTTCCCGATTCAAAGTTCATGTAATAAAAGTATGCGTATATTTAACAACGAAAATAAAAATCTACATCCATACATAAACGTATGAATATGATACACATTGTATTCGTACCTTGTGTATCATGTATGCATGGTATTGAAGCATGCTGCTGCTGTATTTGCTGTATTCACCTTATATTTGTTGCTGGTGTTATATTATTTTTCGCCTGCGTTCATGGTGTTGGTGTTGGTGTTGGTGTTTGTTTCACGAGTTACATGATTTTATGTGGTTTCTGTGCCAAAGTGCAATTTATGTGCAAAATTGCATTTCATTTGTGTCCAGCTTTTTGCGGTTTTTAATAAAATTCGAATTTGTTTGCAATTACTTTACTCCCCCCGACAAAAAAAAAAAGTATTCTATGAACACAATATTCTAGAACACTATATGTATTCACTAGTTTTATACAAATAACATGTGTATGTGGATGTGTATGTATGCACGTGTACGTATTAGACACCTACGCAGAAAAATCAGTTGTTTTGTTCTACATTACATTATACTACAGAGTCGTTCGGTGAAAGCCATACTATTTGCCAGTGCCAGTGTATAATTTAATCTAATTACACAAATTAAATCGCATAGAATTTATCTAAAGCAACATAATTGACCCTATTTGGAGAAGAAGAGTTGTTGTTGTTTGAATAGTTTTAAGTGTTCATTACCCGTAAAACAATTCTTTAATTCATATTTAAATGGTGGGTGTTGGTTAACAATATTTCTGCAAAATTATGAACAACATTTAAAAAATAAAATAAATTCAATTATGTTTTTGTAACGGTAATTTAGCAAACATTTTCAATTTTTATTTTTTTTTAATTAAGCTGTTAAATTTATTATTTTTTTTTTTTTTTTGTAAACTTAGAATTTAAGACCGTGCTGTGGGGAAGTGAATGTTTTTGAATTACCATCCTATAACTGAAAGAGCAACAGAATTATTTTTATTTAAATCATGTCATAATTTGAACATTCAGTCTGTGCTTGACAGCTTTGGATTATCGGCTATTTTAAGAAGAAAATCAAAAAATTTAAAATCATAAAGAAAATGGCAATAATCCATGAACAACATGCTTCAACATGCGCCGCATTATCCTAATTTAAACCCAAATAACTATTTTATTAAAGTTGCCGTAGCCTAGTAGGTAGTGTATTAGATTATTAAACGTGAGGCCACGATGCAAACCCTAGTTAGGATATCTACAATGAAATGAAATATTTAAAAAAAATGTTTCCCACTCAGCAGATTTCTAACAGATGCTCTGAGAGTGAATAAAATTGCCATGAAAACTTTCTCAAAAATCAGTGGATCGGTATCGACTTTAAACACTCACATATTAAATTAACACACACAACAGAAGTAAAGTGAGAAGGCAGTTCGTATATCCTGACTGAAGGGTTGTAATGACCAATTATGTATGTATGTATGTAAACTACCTAAATGGAAAAATATTCGACTCCTGTGTGATAAAATTAAAGAAAATGGGAATTTGGGAATATAATTTTAAAGTAAATTAGCATAGAGATCTCAGGCAAGGCCAGACATCTTGGGGATACATCCTAAGAATTACGCACGGGATGTATACAGTTACATACAGGAAATTGTATTGACAGACGGAATGAATTTTAAAACGGAGTTGGACAGGATAAAGAGACTAGTGTGTTCGGTATAGCATTGGGCAAAAGTAATCTGTTTCATTGCGAGACTTTGCTTGGGATATTGGGAGACAACTCTAACGTGAAAGTCATTGGAGAAAATTCCCACATCAGCTGGGAATTCCCTTCTGTGGAGTGGGAGCGGATATGAGAAAAAGTATGTTCATCAAAAGGAAAGATAAAGAAATTCAAGAATCGTCTCAAAACCAAGTGAGTGTAAGGCAATCTAATCTTATGTTGGGAATTACAATAGAAAAAGACCTAAATCATGCATCAGAAAATACAAAAACAATCTGTTTACCAACCTGACCAGTCTTTTGACAGACTCACTGTAGGCTCAATGTAAACCTATTCAGAATAGGGATCTCCTCACGCCTAACAGGTAAAATCTTTGGTGACTTTCGGTGACTTTCTCTTAGCAGATCTCTGGCAAAGGCTCTAAGAAAACACAATCAGCTACTCACGGAGGTGTATAAAATGCTATGCCCTTATGCTGCCAGAAATATTGTTATAGCCAATAAAGTAAAATATATGTAGACGCCGTAGTGTAATAAGTAGTGTGTTGGCTTATTAGACAAGAGGTCACGGTTGAAACCAGAAATCTCGAACAACATGAAATATGAAGAAATATTTCTTCGGTGACTCAGAAATGAAAACTTTCTCGAAAATCTTCCACTCGGAGTCGTCTTTAAACTGTGGGTTCTAACAATTATGGATAAAATTAACACACGTAATTTGGATAGTGTGAAAAGCTAGGTTGTAATCCAGGCTAAATGGTTGTAAGGTATTCCTACATATTGTCGTTCGGTGTCGACTTTAAACTATAGGTCTCGCCACTCATGTTTAAAATTAGCAGACACAAGATTACATAGGTAAGTTGTAATATTGGCTGAAGGGTTGTAATGACCAACTTGGTTTGTATGTACGTATGTTTATGTAGACTGAATGTACTCTTTAATGTTAATAAATTCACAAACGAGAATTTTCTCTTTTCCAATTATTATTAGAAATCATATTTAAAACATTCCTTAAACAAATTTGTTTTCCCCATATGAACGCTCTTTTTTTATTTCAATCTGTATGTGTGCTTTATTGTGTATGTTTGTAGCTTCGGTTTAAAATCCGACAATTAACAAAAATCATTCCAGCATGTGTTAATAATATTAAATACTGTTTGATTTTTTGCTCTTTCTTTACTTTTATAATTTGTGCACACGGACACATATTATAAACATTTTAAATAATAAATACATATTCATATAATTTTTTTTTTTATTTAAACATTTTAAATGTGTATGTGTAATGTATATATGTGCATATGAGTGGTGTATTTCCGGTCGATTAAACAATTAAATTCCTTTAAAATTGTCATTTGGAAAAAAAGCTCATGAAATAATGAAAAAAAAATTACTTGCTATGCAGAGGATATTTGATGGTATGTAGGTTGGTCGCATGTTTAAAACAAAAAACCAAAAAACAACAAAAAAAATCATTTAAGCAACAGTAACCATATGAAAAAATTTTAAAAAAAGTCAACAACTTTGAATTTTTTAACATATGTCAACTTGGATTCAATTAAATGCCATTTAATGCCAAATAATGTAAAAATATCATGTGTATGGTATGTACATACATATACTACGTACATTCATGCATGCATGTTTGAACACACACGGTGCATACACTACATATTTACAGTGGTGGTCTTATAATCAGTACACCCATCTGTACAATGTTTTTTCAGTAGAAAACAATTTTTAAATGCCTGCCAGTAGTAGTTGCAATTTCTACATTCAAATTCAAATTTATTATTATTTTGCAGAACCTAAGAGTAAAGAAAGAATTTTTAACCAGTTTAACATTTTTTTAAAGAATACACCTAAATTAATGGAATTAAAATTAAACTCTGTAATGTAGTTAATTTTTTTTCAGCTCACTCAGAAAATAACAACCAGAATACATGGTGTGCTAATTATATGTCTCAAAATTTGTTTATTCTTTTCTCAAAAAGGCAGGTAATTCTACTAAATGTTGTTGGTATTACTATTTATTTACTGGGTCTTATTAATTAGAGTCAGTAAGTTATTAACTTTTTATGAATGGGTATGCTAATTATCTGACTACAACTGTATGTATATATGTACATACCCAGTTAGCATTTGGGAAATTCTTTTAGCAGAAATCACACAACAGAATATTTGGAGACTCCTCAGATAAACGAAAACTGATTAACCAGTCAAAACTAAATTAAAAAACATCACTGCCGTCAAGATAAAGCTTGATACCTACTATGGGAACTTTGCACCATTTTTGTTTTACTCGATTTCATAGTGGACGTTCGGACACCCATTTAGAGTCTGTTACAACCCAAGCGTATAAAAATATTTCACGATATGATGTCATAAGATATGTGCAAGTGGTAAGTCGTATGATTTACTCAGGTACTCACTTGGTTTTCCGCAAAATAAATTACAAACGCAATCGTGTGACTACGTTGCAGTGGTGTTTGGCTAACCATTTTTGTTTAACCACAATATGGACCAGTTTTCTGTATAGTCGTATCAGAAATCTTTGCAGAACAACGTATTCTTAGTTTGTCCAATAAACTACCCGATTGCTGTAATACTATTCAAACTAAAATAATGGCTATATACATTACCTCTGTGCGATTTCGGTATCAAAGTATACTATGTCTTAGTTTGTCCAGAATGCCTCGTCTCTGGAGGAGATAGCGAAACATTTGTCGGATACCCTCATATGGAATACCGGTTCTTAAAGGTACGAATAGCAACGATACACAAATTAAACTAAATTCATACATGTATTGGAGCAAACAAATGGATTCACTCAAAATTCATTTAATTGTTAAAGAAATATGGGATATTGAAGCCACTTTCAGAGAGGTTAGACAAACATCCACGTTGGGTGTGTTAATTTTATGAATGAGTGGCGGGACCTACAGTTTAATGTCGACTCCGAATGACAGAATTTTGAGAAACTTTTTTATTTAATCTTAGAATCTTTGGTTAGAAGAGTGCTACGAGTCTGCCATTGAAGAAATATTCTTTCATATCTCGTTTGGATCGAGATGTGGCGCCTTACGTCTAATAAGCCAATACTCTACCTACAGGACTACGGTGCCTGTAATCATAAAATAAATCAATGGGATTATATCACACGATCTCGGGGATCATTACGTAAAATAGTCGCCGAAAGAAATATTTTTTCGTATTCCTTTTTTGTTGGAGATGTCTGACCTGAAGTTTTAATCGGGGCCTTACGGCTTCCAATTAATATGTACTTATAGAAAATGATTCGAAATGATTCGATAAGTGACAGTCTAGAATAGTCTTCAAAGTGCTTGCAATTGATAGCAGAAACTCTTTCGTGAGTTAAAACGATTTATTCAGATGCTGCTGGTGTAAAATTTTTTCCCCCCACAAACGCTATCATTTTTGAGTGAAGTTTAAGATTCAAACAATTGATTCGAATACGATCAAAAGATTTAAACAAAATGCTCACTGGGTATGATTACATATTATATGCCACCGTCAGCAACATAGTACACAGGATTACCTAGCAAAGGTAGATCTCATTTGATGTGTGTGTGCGTGTGTGTATTGCATGCGTATACCTATGTGTAAACGTGCATACATTTACAAATATTATATTATATGCATATGTTTACATATACAATTATTTATTTGTGCCTGTGTGTGTTGATATCCTTTCACTCTTTCTTTTTGTATTTACTTTATTACAATTTTGTTAGTTTTTAATGTAACAATTTGCAAATTTCTATCTCTCTTCCACTCCCTCTCTCTCTCTCTGCCCGTCTCTCCCTTCTACATTGTTTACATTCGAATGACAACAATATGTATGTTTATTTATTTACAGTTGCCTGTTGTTAATGTTATTATTGCATGTTATTGTTATATTTTTGTAGTTGCAACATTTTTGTGGAAAGTTTGTCTACACTTGATGTGCTGTTATGTACATCTGGCAATTTTAAAGTAATATTAAATACCACACCATATTTCCATTTATTTATAAAAATATTGCGTACGTAATATGGTATACAAAGAATAAAAAATAAATAAAAATTAAATAAAATAAATTCTTAAAGAGTTTACTTAAAAATAGATTATTTTATATGCAGATATTATAACAATATATTGAATAATTTTAAGGGGATAAATATATAATGTTATGTAAAGTTTTATTACATGAAAAATTTAGATTTTTTCCATTTTTCATAGTTTAATCCATTTATGCCATTTTTTTTATTTCTTAAACCTATTACTACACAATACATCAGTACATAATTTGAAAAGATTAAGTTTTAAATCAGAAATTTATGCATCGTTTTAATTTGGAAAGCAAATAAGGAAATTGCATTGGATTTAGTTTTAATATGCAATCTACACTTTCGTCAACCGCAATAAGTGAGGTTAACTGTGTGGTTAGAATGGAAAAAATTCTGTTACAATTACAATCACACTCAAACCACGGTTTGAAAATATTTGTTGCATAAAACAAACTGCACAGTGATAACAAATTCGTTTTCAACCTTAGTTAATGATAAGAAACAATGCTATGTAGAAGGACATTCTTATAAGGGTCCACACTACTAAGTCCACACTACAGAGTGGTGTTCTTATACGTCTAATGGGGAGTCTTGTTGTGAATAAAATTTTAACAAAACTATTCGACTGCCAAGAATATGCGGATGATATAGTCCGCATGGCTAAAGGAAAATTTGGAAGGACTCTGCTGTCATTCAAAGAGGTCTGGAGATTGTAAGGCATTAGTGCATGATAGTGGGAGTGATAAACCCACCCACAAACCGAAATGGGTATAATTTAACCTTCATATACCCGCGCGTTGGTCTGTGAACCCGTTTTTTTATTATTGCGATTTTTTTTTTTGTAAAAAAATAGTGCCAGTAAGTTGATATCACTGGTAGCTTCGTTATTCATAATAAGCTTCATTTTTGATTCAAAATAATTTTTTTTTAAATAATACCAAGGATGTAGGATATATCATTGTCGGTCTCACAGACCGTGCGCGGGTATTGGTGTTTCACTTTTTGGTGCGGGTATAGGAAGGTTAAATGAAGAAAATACTTTTTAAGTGAAAGGATATTCAGCTCCTGTTTCAGACAGACAATACATACAGTCACAGAAAAAAGTCGACATACACCGTTGTACGTTTTTATATTGTATTTTTTCATATTCGGTTTTTTCAAACATTCTTAGTTGTAAATGCCTTAAACAATGATATAACAACTTTTTCAGTTTGATAAAAATCACCGGGAATAAGTCCACATACAGCAGTGTAAGTAGTCTAAATACGAAAGTGTAAGTAGACTTTTTTCTTTGACTGTACATACATACATTGGTCATTACAACCCTTCACTCAGTTTCTCACACAACGTATGTTATGTGTATTATTTTTATATACTTATGAGTAGTGGGATCTACATTTTAAAGTCTACTGAATGAAGTTTCTTACGCCGTTGACGACATGCTGATCGAAATTGTAAACTTATTCTACTATCTAGGCAGTCACATTAAAATAAATTTTATTTATTTTATTTCTCTTTCTGGAAGTTAAAAGATTTCGTTTATTGTCTGTTAAGACAGTCTGAATCAGAAATCAGCAATGATACTTTATCTGATACTTATACGCATTCATACTTATTTTAATATTATACTTATACTACTCACATTCAAAGTTTGAAGTACTCATCGTACTCATACTTAACAATACGCATGATGTTGTTGATTTCGACTCTCCATGACTCAACAAGAATCACAAACTAAGTATGATTCGCGTACGAACACTACAATACTCACTAGAAGGTTGTATGTTTGCTTTAATTGCTGTCTTTACCTTTTTTGCTTATTTTTATTTTTTTGTAAATGCAACAACAACTAAGACTGAAAATTTTGATGAATGATTAGAGTCACTCGAATCATTTATAAGTATTTTTCTTAAGTTATGAATCTTAAAGAGAAGGCATATGAATCAAATATATTTGGAATGGTATGAGTTCGATGTTAACGTTGTACTCATACTCATTGTACTCATACCTATAAATCAACGTTGTAGTAAGTAAGAATGAATCAGAGTGTAGTTAAATTTCAATATTTTTAACTCACTTATATTCAAAATTTCATGAGTGCTTATGAGTAGCTAAAAAGCGATTCATTGTTGATCTCTGGTCTGGATTATTCTACACAACTATAAGAAAAAAATATAATAGGTGGACTGGGTTACTCTACACAATTATGTGAGGAAAAAACGTATGATAGTTACACAAATTTTTGGAAATATTTATAGTTTTTCTGTAAAACGATTATTTGTCAATTTAATTTGAAATGATTTAGGTTAACTTTATTAGAAAGCAATTCGAATATGATATAAAATTTAAAAGATATTAAAAATTACAGAAAACGACTTGAAAAATTTCACCGCGTTTAAAATGATGAAAAAGTTAATGAATGTGTGTGTGTGTGTGTGTTTTAATGTTAAATTCAAAGTATCACTAACCTGTTGCTTGTTTTTATTTTACATTCAGTTAATCGCATCATGACAGCATAAATACTCCAAAAAAAAAAACACAGAAGAAACACATTCACACACTTTTATTTACAGCAGCTACACTGGCAGTTTGCAACATTTATGTCCTTTTATTTTTTATTTTTATTTTCTCTCTCGTACCATTCTCTGTTTACAGCAGCATAATGATAACGTTGGCACTTAAAACACTGTAGACGATGTTAATTGTGATGATGATCATAAGGCAGCAGAGGACAATAGCAGCAGAGCTGCAAACACTTAATGCTCGGACTCGTAAAACACAATCAAATATTGTTGAGATGAACCACCATTAAAGTTTACCTCTGTATCATCTTATGCTAACATACATATATATACGCTCAAGCAAGTCATATACTTTTTTATATTAAGGCTATTAAGAGTGTTGCAAGATGGGGGGATTAGTTTTTGTAAACACACTTATTATCAAAAGTTATACTTCTTATATAGAAGCATTAATATAAAGAGGGGGGAGTTTTTATTGGGTGGCAAAGTATATTTTTGTAGTTAAGTTTACATGAATTTTTTTTTTTTTGGCGATTTTAGTTTGCTGCAAGGACATTGTTATTGTATTTATTGCTTCACTTCACTTTACTTTTTGTAGCTGATTATCTTCTCACATACATTTTCCTTTCCTTTTTATCACTTTAAAGACAATAAACAGAAATTTTTTTTGTATTTTTTCTTTTTTAATGTCTTAAGCTAATAGAGATAATTTTTATCGTATTTCACAGGATATAAACACAAGACGTAAACAATGAAAGCATTAAGAGTTCTTACATAAATACATAGAAATATGAGAACACTTTATTATTATTATATTTTTTATGGAATCAAATAATATATATTTCAAGGTGAGGTAACACTTTTTTAGCTGACTGTTGAACCTACATAAAAAAGCTATATTGTTTAATGCTGCTGACTTTTATATTTTATTTTCCCGATTTAATTTCACCATTTTACAAGCTCCAGCTCGTTTTTTAAAAACTGTCCACTCACATAAATGTTTTTGCCATTCTTCAAGAGCTTAATGTTTAAATTGGTATTTTTTAACTTTTTTTTTTCCTTTGTCCACCACACTGTTGTTCACTATTTGTGTATTACTTATCGTTGTTTTCACTTGAATAAATTGTTTTATTGAAAAAACAAATATTGCGATACATACATACATATACTCTCAATCGCATTTATTTATTGGTATTTTTTTTTTTAATATTTTTCCAATAAGTCCACTTTGTTTTGTTGATTTCCAACGACCCTTTTTTTGTTTGTTCCTGTTTTTTTCCTTTTTTTTTTTTTTTTGTTGCCAAATTTATTATTTTATTTAAGAATTGTTTTATTCTTTTGTATTTCTTTATAAAAAAAGAAGATTTTTTTATTTCAAATTTTTATTGAACTTTTTTGTTAAAACTTCCTTTTTTTACCTTTCAAATTAATATTTATTTGTAATAATTTTTGTTTGGTTTTTTTATATTTTTAACGTTTCACTTTAATACCTTGTTTTACACTTTGTTTTATGCTTCACTTTATTCTTCACATTTTTTAAATTTTTTTTTATTCAAACATTTTAAAGCTGATTTTCTTTTTTTTAGTTTACATGGAATGTCCTTTTACTTTACATGGATGTGATGAAGATTACCTGCATGAAAAAACCAGAAATAATTTGGTTGTTTAAAATATCAAATTGATAAAAAAAAAAATATTTTGGTGTGCCCCGGGTAGGTTAGTGTGTAGTGTGTTTATCTCTCAGTGTGGTTTTCAACCTCAACAAAGTCTCTATACGTCAAAGTGTTATACTATTTACCCAATAATTACAATAAAATTGTATTGGAGCATAAATTTAAAAAAACTGGAAACAAAAATTATTAAATAACACTATGGGAAATTATATAAGGAGTGCGCACAATAAATTTGGTCTGTATAGTTACTTCAAGTAATTCCAAAATCGTGTTATTGCTTCTTCAATTTAATTAAAGTAAATAATATATAAATGTATATACAGTGGACAGCAAAAGTCTACCTATTCAAATAGACATGCATATATATACATACATACATAATTGGTCATTACAACACTTCAGTCAGGATTACGATATAGCTTCTCACACCATTTATGTTGTGTGCGTTAATTTTATATATAATTGGTGGGACCTACAGCTTAAAGGGGACACCACACGAGAATTTTATTTGAGACACTTTTCATGTGAATTTTCTTTACTATCAGAGTTTTTGCCAGAAGACTGCTGAGAAAAAATAGCCGAAGAAATATTCTTATATATTTTGTTTTGTTTGAGATGTCTGAAATGGGGCTTAAGCATAGGCTTCACGTCTAATAAGCCAACACACTACCTACTGCACTATGGCGATTTCAAATAAGTCAAAGAACTCAACCATACTGCTAGTAATGAGAAGATGTGATTTACCTCTCCAAGTCCTTACAGACTTAATACTTTTACGCAAAGTCCCGATATGACTCCAAGAGAGTATTTAGGAGATCATTTTGAAGAACAAACAAAAGTAAACTGAAATTCGTAAGTGAATGGTGAAAAATAGAGAAAACATGAGAAAATTCTGATACATTCAATGTCAAACAGGTTAAATATATAGTGTTTGACTTGAACGGATATCCTACTACATATAACGAATAACATTTTAAGTTGGGCATATGAATTTTAAATTTACTCTGAGTTCTTCTACACTTTTGCTAGCAGCTTTGAATCCTATGATATCGGTTGCCGGTTTACATCACCTCTACGTGAGTTGACCATGCCCTCAAATTGCTCATAGAGAATATCCAATGTGGCATGAGTTGTGTGACACGTACCGTCAATCTGTTTAAGTTACTAGTCGTTGTCGTTCAGTGTTCGTCATTGGTAGTGATGGGCTGACCAAGGCCGTTCTCAAATAAATTTGGACTGGCTACCAACCCAGATAGGCTGATGCATGGCTCAAATCTCCACTTCTTGTTATTTCCTATTAAAAGTTTTGATTACCTTAGTTATTTATTCTGAGGAATATACATATTTTCCTCTCTATATGTATCAATGCGTTTAGAAAACATTTCCAAACATCTGTACCCAGAATCTCTCTCAGTAGAAAGAATTATTAGCGGCTTTGGGTTAGAATATTTCATTCTGGGACTTACATGATGGGTATGGTTATATCAAGATCTTCGTGCTTATATGTATACAATATAGAAAACAGCAGTCAATACCTAAATTTTAGAAATTTGTCTTTGGTCATTAGTATTGTAGGCTTCCACATCATATACGTTGTGAAACCTGCAACAGCCGAAGCCGTAAAAAATTCAAGAAAGCACTTGGGTTTGATAAAGGGTCCTTTCCAAAAATTCACTTAAATGTGGCCAGTTTGGGTTCATCCTTTTTGCGCTCCAAAATAAAAAATATGTTTTTCTGTGTTGTTGTGATCTTAATTTTACATAAGTAAAGTATTTTTTAAGGCAAATATAGTGTGTTGGCTAGTTAAACGTGAGACCATGGTTCAAAACCCCAGGTCAGACATGCCCAATAAAACGAAATATGAAAACATATTTTCTCGGCGACTTCCTCTCAGCAGATTTATAGCAAAAACTCTGAGAGTAAAAAAAATTGCCATGAAAAGTTTATTTTTAGTACAATTATTATCCCTGAGCGTTTTTATTGATTTTCTTAATGATCATTTTTTAAAACAATTCCAATATTGTAATATACAGTGGACAGCAAAAGTCTTATATATACATATATATATATACATATATATATGACAATTTCATAAATTTTAACCAACAGTTTGTATAAAAAAATTAAGGTTTTGATATTTATTTTATTAATTTATTTCTGTTTTATTATAAAATAAACAATTTTTTAATATTTTTCATAAAACAAGAGAAAAATAAGGAAAAGTTTCAGATGAATCCATAGGTATCCGCAAGGAGAACCCTGAGTAAATATAAAATTCAAATGCCTAATATATGAAAATGTTATCGCTTGTATTTAGTAGAATATCCCTTAAAGTCAAGCACTCCATTTAATCCATTTGAAATTGAATGTACAAGTTTTATTTAGTGTTTTCTGGTGGCACCATGAGCAAGTTTTTCCCGTCTTTCAAAATATCTCCTAAATACTCTCTTGAAGTCATATCGCGATTTTGTGCAAGAATATTAAGCCTGTGGGGACTTTTTTTGGTGAAAATATATTGGAGTACAAGGCTTTTGCTGTCCATTGTATATGGAGTTATATTTTAATATATGCCCTCGAGTTAGACAATGGGAAACTAATCTCAAGTAATTATTCAATGGTGGAAATAAGTGGACTTTGTCTGGCTTTATTAATATTTAAAAAATTTT